>MU226274.1:407172-418894 GCA_018584345.1 Thuja plicata | reverse complement strand
TTTATCAGGTTCTTTTCATCCAATCTTACTGTTCTTTACTGTATTTCGGATTGGATATTGTATTTCGTGGTTATTGTATTGCTGATGTATAATACAAACCCGATTTTCTGAGTTATTTCATAAGATTATACTTGCTGGTTTTATGAATAAATCTGTTGGTTATTCGAGAATATCTTCTGGTTATTTGCATGTTACTGTTTATTTTAAATCTGTTTAAGATTTATTGGTCGGAATCAGTAAATGGCCGGTTAGGGTCATTTCATCTTGACGCTGCTCTCTCTAATGGGGATTGACCCTCATCCTTGTGTTGGAATAGACACTGTTTGCCCAAGGCAGGATCGTTCTTGTGGTTGGCTCTTCAGGGAAGGCTATTGACAAGGGAGAGATTGAAGAAAATTGGCTTCTCTGGCCCTTTTCGATGTGCTCTGTGTAACCAACATGAAGAGACTCTTGATCACCTGTTGCTGCAATGTGACTTCACTCAAGAATGTTGGAGATTTGTGACTAAGCGTTTGGTTTGGCATTGCCCTCTTCCCAAAAAGTTGATTGATATCTTCCAAAGCTGGTTCAAGAATCGTAAAAAATCTATTTTCTCTAGTGTTTGGAAGGTATGCCCCTCAACAAAGACATGGGAAGTTTGGAAGGAGATGAACCATCGAATATTTCAAGACAAGGCAGAGACTCTGCATAGGATTTTGATGAGGATAGAGCAGACAATTTCAGAGTTAGTTAGCACAGCGGCCTCCCAAGTCAATCCATCTAAAATTCCATTTAGCCTTGGTAATAGCTTCACCCAGTCCAATTTGCCTTTAGTCAAATTCTGGCCTGTTAATGGGCCTATTTGGGTGAATCCAAATAATGGTGATATCTTGAAAGAGGCGTGGAAATCCAGGGCCCTATTTGGGTGAATCCAAATGATGGTGATATCTTGAAAGAGGCGTGGGAATTCTGGCCTGTTAATGGGCCTATTTGGGTGAATCCAATTGATAGATGGCACATTGAAGGGGAATCCAGGGCCCTGTGGGGCAGGGTATGAAACAAGAGATCAGCAAGGCAATCTCATAGCCTTTGGAGAAAAATGATTATGTGATGAAACAAATTAATGTAGAAGAGGCTCAGGCTGCTTTGTATGCAATTTATATCTCTCGTTTTCATTTGGAAGGTGATTCATTGATCATCGTCAATACAATTTCAAAGGGGATACGAATGCATGGCATTTGAGAAAGCTCATTGAAAAAATTAAATCCCTTTTGGGCACCTTTGATGATTTCAAAGTGTCCCATGCTAAAAGAAATGGAAACATGTTGGCAAATTTACTCTCGACTCATGCTCTGCCATTATTGCCGGATTAAGGGGGGAGATTTTGGAGGATTTTTTAGGCATAAGTAGTGATGATTTGGAGCTTTTGTATGCACTCGGACAAAGGAGAATTTGAAGTGAAATGACTAGCCTGGCACGTGGAAGGTGTGTGAACGAAGAATTAATACTCAGCAGTTGTAAAGTTTTTTGCAAATTTCATTTGATTTCTTGAGACTGTAGTGTGCAGGGCGTTGGGTGCGGGTGATCATGGAGGCGATTTTTTCCTTGATCACTCCAAAACGACAACAATGCTTTCTAGGTCGGATCATGGAGAAGCGTTTGAAGGGGGTTTTCAAATTTTATGAGCCTCTTTTTTGGCAGATTATTGACTTATTATTTGGAGAGGAATTTATGTGGTCTAAGCATAAGTATCGATCGAATGTTGATGTTGCCTTAGCCTTTAGGCTGGGCACTGGAATTTGGCTCCAAGGAGGGCATTTTGTGTCATGCGAGAGTGTGTACACCCTAAAAGGAGTTGTGGTATGGTTTCAATTTTGGCTATGGCAGAACTAGGGATCAATCTATGAGCTCATCAAGGTGACTAGAGGAAGATTGGAGAGATGCAGCCACCAATGTATATGTTCTTGGTGTGGAGGGCTACTAGAAGCGGGCAGGAGAGGCGTGCAGAAGCACAAATTGGGTGGGAGTCATTGAAGGACTTCCTTTATGCTCGCGAGCTGCAACGGGGAAAGGAGAAGATGGAGAAGAGGGCAAGAAGGTGAAATATAGCCCAGAGGATCACTTGTATAATGGGCCAATGGGTAAGCCAAAGAAGGCTTAATTTTGGTGTGGCACTCTCAATTTTCTCCAATTCCTTTTGTCCTCTGCATTACGTTTATTCTCTGGTAGGGTTTGGAGGGGTGCCTGGTCAAGGCAATGCCCAGTTTTGTAAAATGTATTGAATACCATTTTGGTGTTGGGTATTTCCGGATGGCCTCCAAGCTTGAATTTTTTGGCATTTCGGGAGTAGTTTATACTTAATAGTATTCGCTCGGCCAGTCTATTGTTGTGTTTGTACTACAAAAGTTATTTGTAGGGATAGTTTCGGAGTACTTTCTATGCAATGTGGGGTTGTTGTGCGTGGGTCTGCGAAAGTGGCTATGGCCTCCTAGTTTGAAGTGATTATCATTGTTTTTCCCTACTTTTGTAATACTTTTTTTGAATATTATTAATAAAATATATAAATCTGTTCACCGAACGAAACAAAAAGAGTTTATAGTTAGTAAATTATCTATTTAGTAAAAACTAACACTTCAATGATTGATTATAGTGGTGAGTTTTGTTCAACAAACTTAAACACATTTTGCAAGGATCGTGCCATAGAAAGACATGAGACAACTTCGTAACCCCTCAACAAAATGGAGTTACAAAAAGAATGAACAAGGCATTGATGGGGAGGGCTGCGAGTATGCTTAAAGGGTTGACTTGAAACAAAACATTTGGACAAAAGCGGTTGCAGCAGCTTGTTACCTGGTAAATAGGTCTCCTATGCCAACTCTTGTTGATAAAAAACATATGGAAGTCTAATCAAGCAAAAGGCCTTCATTGAGACATCTTAAAGTTTTTGGTTGTGAGGCGTATGCTCATGTGCCTAGGGAGAAGAGGTTCAAATTGAAGAAAATTGTTATAAAATGTGTCTTGATTGGTTATGATGTTGATGTGAACAGTTACAAGCTTTGGGATCCTATGGCCAAGAGGATTTTATATAGAAAAAAAAATATTATCTTTAGGAAAACTAAGCCTTCTTCCATTATTTTGCAGCTAGAAAGGGATGAAAAGAAAGATGCACTTCAACTATCTCTAAAGAGTTGAACCAGCAGCCCACAAAGGATGTAATGAAAAAGAGAGCTCAAATAGTTCAATGAGCTCTGAAGAAGAGATGGAACCTCTACTTTAGTCATTTAAAAGATCCACTCAGTAAAGACAACAACCAAACACGTGTACTTCCTCTAATTGGAGACAGATTTTTAGTTTGACTACTAACACTAACGAGTCTAGGACTGTAAAGGAGGCTATGAGTATTTAATATCATAGTCTTGGAAAGTGACTATGAATAAGGAGATGACCATGTTGAAGAAAAAGAAAAATGGCACATAGGATCTAGCACCTTTGCCTAATGTACATAACCCCATTGGACACAAATGGGTGTTCAAAAGGAAAATTGGTTCACAAGACAATGTTGAGAAGTATAAGGCAAGATTGTTTACAAAAGCATATTCCTAGGTTGAGGAAATTGATTATGGTGAGATTTTCTATCCAATTGCTAAGTTGAAATCTATTTGATTTCTATAATCTATTGTAGTGGCATTTGATCTTGAGATTGAGCTAAATGGATGTGAGAATAGCTTTTCTTCATGGTAATTTGGAAGAAAAGATTTATGTCACAGGCAGAGCACTACATTGAAAAAGGTGAAGAAAATTTAATTTTTAAATGGAAGAAATCTTAATAAAGTCTTAAATAATATCTTAAGATATAGTACCATAATTTTGATACACTGGTGTTGGAATTGGGATTTCTAAGATCCAAATCAGAACATTGCATCTATTATAAGGTGGATTATGATTGCTTCTTTACTATTGCATTATATGTTGATGATAGGTTATTATCTGGTAATGAAAAGGTCATGATTTGAGAATTGAAGTCTTAACTTTGAGCACACCTTGAGATGAAGGCCTTAGTGGTAGTCAACTTCATCTTGAGGATAGAGATAAGAAGAGATAGAGCTAACAAAAAGCTTTGGTCGGGGTAGAGTAAGTATGTGAACTCAACGTTGGATAGATCCAGCATGTCAACTTGGAGATTATTGTGTGTTTCTATTTTGATGAGAACCAATTCATTACTTTAGAAATATTTGATTTTTCCTAGTAAGAGAGGATATGGCCGAAGTACCTTCTACTAGTGCAATTGGGAGTTTGATGTATGCTATGGTCTAAACAAGACTAAAATTTTCCCAAGCAATGGGAATCCTTAGTCATTTCATGTTTAATCCTAGACAAATACTTTGGCATGTTAATGTTTGTAGCTGCAGGAGACATTTTTCATACCTGCAATGACTCCCTCTCGTTCAGGTTTTGTAAATATGTTGCGATGTGACATGGGACTGCGAAGAGTTTTTATTACTGTTGAATTCTTCTATTTGTAGAGTTTTGTCTATTTGGTTTCTAGCGCTGGAAAACAATAAAGAGACTTTATCATTGGCATATGAATGGTCTCTTCTTGTAATTGTCGCAACAGTTAATTCAAAGAGTTTGGTGTAACGGCTCCTTCGTGGCTGTTGGGGCAGCATATTCTCATTAATGCTATCGTTTGTGCCACCAATGGTATTCCTGCTTGCGTTGGGACTTTGTATCTCATCGTCCAACATTCTTTGGTCACATATATTCATGCATCGTCTGTCAATCAAGAGGCTTACTTTGGTGTAACATTTGGGATTCAGAGCGACTCATGGTGTGTAACAGTCTTCCATCACAATTGGCATTCATGGCTCCCGTCTCTTGGTATTGTGCATTGAAGACATGGTCTCTTGGTAACTGCCGTCAGAGTATTCAACACATCAGAGATGAGGCATTATTTATTCTTGTCTTACAGAATTTGGAGTATCGTAGGTTGTGCTAGACTTATGTGTTTTTGATTATCTTGTGTGTGGTCATTCATCGGGCATGAGATATTATCATTTGCTATGTGTATGATCGGGCTTACAGTTGTAGTGGTCATTCTGAGATTGTTGCCGTTGTAGGGATGTAATGAGTCTACAGTATTGTCGATCCGTTTGTCCATGTTTAAGCTCTAGAGTTTGAGCTGTATACTTGGATTCAGTTATTATTTTCAATAAAAAAGAACTTTTTGGTGTGGCTGGGTTTTTCCCTCGAGTAGGAGGGTTTTCCCAGGTATCTCTGGTATTCTTGTGTTCTTGATTTATCTGATCTTTGTTTTATGCAATTCTGATTCTAAACATTAACATGGCATACAGTAAAAAAGGTCTTCATGTATTTGTGAGGCACCTTCAAGTACTCCATTTGTGTTTGCCCTCGGGGGTAAACTGGATACCAATTTACCGGACAACAATTTGTTTTCAAGGTAATTTTATAGAGGACCGATTCTATGACTTTGTGAATTTGTAAAATTTGGATGGGGAAAGAGATGTTAATAGCAAGAGATCCACTAGTGGATATGTTTTAACTATGTGGTGATACTATTAGTTGGATTAGTGAGTAGGATGTTGTTGTCAATTTGTCCAATACAAAAACAATGCACATGGTAGCCTACTTGTAAGGAAGCGATCTAGCTTAAGAAATTGTGTTCAAATGTGGGGCTGAGTTCAATGTGATAGTCAAAGTGTCATATTTCTAGCAAAGAATCCAACCTTTCATAAAAGGAAAAAAACAAATTGATGTCCAATACCATTTTGTCCATGACATGATAGAAGATAAAAGAGTGATGCTAGACAAAGTTGACACTTTGCACACAGTTGCAAATGCGTTGACAAAGACAATGAGCACAGAAAAGTTCAAGTGGTGCTGTAAGTCTATGGGCTTCTTGGCCCCTAACAATTAGTTCATAATGCTGGTACCCTCTTTGCTCTTGCAAGATGTTTAACAAGTGGGAGAATGTTAAGAAAGGGTCTCAACCTTGCTCCTAATGTTGAATATATGAAAAATGGAGTTTTAAACTATGAAACATTAAAACTCAATTTTTGAGCTATAGAGTTCATTTTTGCCCAAAACAAAATTTCTACGTTGTTTGGCACCACTTCAACGGATATTTGTTGTATACAACTTTTAAGCTCTGCATTGTTTTTAGAAAAATGGCCCCAATGTCCTCCCAAATAAAAGGGTATGGCCTCTAGAAGATGGGTCTCCTGCATTGAAAATGTAAAAACATCTAGGTCAGAGGAAATCACTCTAAGAGGGAGATATACTTACCAACTTGTCACACATGTTACAAAACATCATAAGGCGTCTTTGAATGGAGATGATGTAGCCAAAATGGAACATTTGTGTTGGTGAGTGAATTATGACATGCTTATGATAGGTGAAGAAATATACTATATTTAGCTTGTAAATTCATTTCAGTTTGGGTGTTATTTTTCTGACTTTGGGCACCACATTTTTGGGTGTTTTTAGCTCATAGTTTTGTAATTACCATTTAATGGTTTTGCAGATTACTTCTGTTGCAATGAAGGTTTTAAATAGTTGATTTTCAGGCATTGTTATGCTGCTAAAATTACTTCAGAGTTTTTTGTTGGTGATGCTCCTATAACGGCACGTATTGTTAACTTTGTTGAATAATACAATTGGTTCATATTTTGGCATGTATGGTTTTTATCCTAAAAGAGAATTCCCCACGTACACCTATGTTGTGATATAATTTTGTTTATGTTTTATCTGTGTTTATGTTTTTCTGTTTTAATTCAAAATCTAAAATTTGCATAATACTCTCCTCTAAGATTAGTTTAGGAAGTGTTTCTGCATACCATGCTTCCTTTTAGTTCCAAGGAAGGCTGCTGTCAGAATTCTATCCTCACATGGTTAGATTAGTTGTCAATTGGAGTGTTAACTAGAGCAAGCCATGGCAACTGCATATCAGCATTGTACAGATAGCTTTTATAATATATGAATGAAGTTCTCTCAAGGTTACCTTTTGTATGCTTGTGAAGGCCGAAGCTATTATAAAACCAAAAGATTAACACGTAGTGAGCAATTAGAATGCATTGGCCAACATAGGCACCCAAAATCCTAGGTCCAAGAACCAAAATTAAAAACTTCAAAATAAAAAATCATATATTTAATCACGGTGGTCCTTTTTGAAATGAAGATGAAATATAATCCAACATAAAATATAATCAGTCATGGAAATAAATGTGTTTAAAATTCATCCATGAGGCAATTGCTGATTTTTGGTGCTTGTTTAACCACGGGCAATGATTCTCCCTCTCAACCATAGACAATACCCGAATGTCTCCCCTGAGCACTCTTCTTCTAATTTGGTCTATTGTAGGATTGTGTGTGTTCAACATCCAAGAGAGGAAGATTTAATCTTTCTTTATACCTATTAGTGGTGCCCCTTCACCAAGGGACGCCACTCTTCCAAGTTGGCCCCATTAATTATATAAATGTCTCATATAATTAATTATATAAAATAATTAATATTATCAATAATTATATTAGCAATATAGTTATATTATCACAACCTTTATTTTATCTATATCGGCCTTAAGGAATCCGACCATAGCTACAATAACATTAACACTCACTCTTAGCTAGGCAGGAATCCTTCTCAATATCTGAGTTATGTAGAGATATCCACCATGGCTACTCCCAAAGGGTGGGTCCATCATGGCTACTGCCACAAATGGAAATGCAAATGAACACAAGTGCTCATCACGGAATCACTCAACATGACGTCGTCATCTCATCATGACGTTCACCATGGCTACTCCCAGAGGGTGAATAAACACAAATGCTAAGTCATGGAGTCTCTCATATGACATCCACCATGGCTACTCCCAGAGGGTGGAACAAGGGCTTTCACCTCAAACTTCTCTTTCACAAAGAAGAATGCATTAACAAGGGCTTGCACCTCAAACTTCTCTCTCACAGAGAAGAATGTTGTAAAGAGCCTGCCTGGCTCTATCTCTGAATTTGCTTGCAACAATTGTATTTGTTTTGGAATTTTAGAATGATATGAATTTTAAACATAGTTTGCCAAGTAAAACTATGATTTCACCAATATTCTTCAACCAATCAATTACATTGAAATACAAATAACCATGCATTCTATTTAATTTAATTTCAAAACCCCAGTTGTTGATAACAAATTATACATGACCAATGCTATCAAATAAATTACTAAAATAACATGTGATTACTTTCAACAGCCACCATACTAGCCGCAAGTAAAGAGAAAGGGCGGCTATCAATGTTTCTAGCACTAAACTCTGGCCGCAAGTGCTAAGAGAGGTGGCAGCTGCTTGAGGAGAAGCCCCATGTCCAATCTGAACCAAAAATCAGCACCATTCACATTGGCGTCCAACACTCCAGCTCTCAACTCCCATTAATGGCGTCCCAAATTCCTTCGGGCATCAACCAAACTGGCCACAATTCATTGGCAATTAAATCCAACTCAAAGTGAAAGGACTCGTGAAGACTTTACAATTCTTCCTGCTGAAATTTCGAAACCCTCAACTCCAAAACTCGGAACCATTTTAAAACCAATTTCAAAGAATGATAAGCATAATCCATAATCGAATTCTTCCAAGAGCCTTTATAAAGTCTTCCTCACAAATCCATCCCTAACTTCATCTTCACACTTTTCACTTACATAAAGACTATGCTTTATGTGCACATTTGAAATATAATAAACTATTATATTTCTTTCCACTTTAATGAGGAAAAACACCCCTTTCATTAAAATAACAATATTCTGACACATAGGGTCCCTGTTTTATGAGCTCATGATCTAAAACTTTTCAACTCGGTTCCGATGAGCTATAACACTAAGATGCCCAAAATACAATCCCAACAAAATTAGCAACCTTAGCCGATTTAATTAAATAATAATAATAATTCACCCGTCTTGCGAAAACAACTGAGGAAGTATCAGAATCAAAATCTGACAGCACAGGAGTGATCCTGATGATGAAATATGATCAATGAACCTGACGGGGTGACTTACTAAAGATAGACGTTCCCTCCAAGAATCTTGGAGCCCAAACTGGAAGTCAGAAATAAAATCTGAGAGCATCATATAACTCCTCTAAATCATCTGAGCTCCGTGGAACCAACTGTTGAGTTACTATAAATAGTAAGTCCCTCAAAACGGGGCCACAACCCACAACAGGGTCCTCTAATCACCATTACTAGCCTACAAGGACCCAATGATAGGCTAAATCCACTAATCTCCAATGCTCGCTCAAAACGCGGACATTACAGTCCCTTCCCAAAATTGCTTGTCCCCAAGCAATACCAAAAAACAAAACATAGAAGTCCACTCAGATCCCAATGATAGAATGGAGTAATGTCCCTACGATCACATGCAAACTCCTGTGATGAAGTCACCATCCACTAAGCTAACCAAAACACACTGTCATCATGCCAACCATAGCTGTCCACACAATCTGCAGTGTCAAACCTGTCACTACCTGGATCCCAGTAGAGATGAAACTCACAACCATCCATAACAAGGAAGAATGGATATCCAATACCATCTAAAAGATCAGAGCTCCCTGCACACCCTGCCAATCTGCCATGTGTACTCTTGTAATCCAGATATCCATCCACTATAAAACCATCCCAGATGTACTAACCGTGCAAGTCACCTCCTACTAGCTTGCAGTCACCAAACCCATCTACTACTGATGGAATAAACCCATCCCCAGAAGAATGGTATGATCCTGGAGCCAACCCACACTGACGCGCAAACAAGTCCTCAACCGGTGGGTCAAAAGAGAAATGATGAGCACTCCTCACTATGTAATCATGGTGGAAAACTCCAATCCCTGTCAGAGGCTCATCAAAATCAAACTGCGAATCTAGAGATGGCTCCAATCTCTGACTCTGAAAAACTGGCTGGGCAGGATCTTGGATAACCCTCTCAGCGAACCCAACCACAAAATCTCGATGAGGAAGCATTGTAGTCAAAGTATCTACAATTCTCCCTACCAAAAGTTGAATACCGCGAGAGCCTCGGATGAGTGTACCCTCAAAAGCTCCGAAAGGACCCTCCTGCAAAACCAGACTCTCCAGCAAGTACTCCATGAATGACTCTGTGCAGTAGAAATTATAAGAAGCAGCATCAACCTGCTCCACTGCAATCCACAGCTGATCCTTCTGAAACTGCGGTGCTACCAACTGCCTATCACTATCAGCTGTATAAAAAGGAGGAATAGATTTGCTTGCAATAGAAGGAAACAAATCATCATGAGAACCAGATGATACACTATCCGTGTGCTACGAATCAAAGGGAGTGGTGTCAGCAACTGGCACACAACTCTTAGAAAAATCCACACGGGCTACCACAAAATTCCCCAAAACCAGCTTTGTATCATATGTCATCGTGCTAACAACTGGAGAACCAGATACCACAAAACTCTCTCTACTGTCCTTCACTGATGCACTAACCTCCTCTGCATCTACTGCATCTGTCTCAAGGATGGATGTAACTATGTCCACAACACATCCATCACTGCCAACTGTGGAAGCTGACTCACCACCAACCACTACTATCTGCAACTGAACTGGATCTACAGCTGGTAAAGACTGAATCCGCTCCAACTCCACAGTCACCTCTCCCAATTGCAACTACGACCCCTGAAGAGCCAACTGAGTGCCCTCTAAAGCCTCAGAAGTCGCTGTGAGCTCCTGAGTAAGCTCACTCACCTCCTCCTCTCTGTCCATCAATGCCTCATATGTCGTACTCCCCCACTCAACTAGGTGATCTCGATCGGCTACCAACAGTAAATAATCCTGTCTCAAAATCTATAGTACGTAATAAAGTAATATTGTAATTAGAATTAGTTATGCTTTGTCGGGAGAGGGTAGTTAGGAAGCGAGGGGATGTGTTCGTTGGTTTTCCCAACCAACCGACCTTATATAAGAACTTTGGAATATGGATGTTGGACTTATGGTTTTTTCTGGTAATAAATATAGAATAAACATTTCCTCGCCATCTTGGTATTCTGGTATGGTGTTCTGTGCATTTCATTGGTATTGGTAATAATTGTATTAATGGTAAAAGTCTTGTTGGTATCACTGAATATATGTTGTGTTGTTATGTACATTGTGGATTAATAACCATTCTACATTTTGGGGCCGCTGTCTAAGTTCGGACCAGGAGGTCATAGAGAAGAGGAGGGAATACCAAGGGAAGATCAAGTGACACGAGATCTGGTGGTGGCCTGGAAGTGCCGGTACGTGCGAAGGGAAGCCAAGAGAGTGGTTCCACAGAAGCACGGTACAGACAAATTTCGGTACCACCAGCGGTGTAGGATCTACCTTGCGGAAGTCCTCGACTCCTAGCTAGACATTTGGTCCACTCAATAAATTCATGCCCTTGCTTCCAAACAAATATCCTAAGCGCAGGCCTGGAGAAGAAACTGAAGAAGAAGCTGCCCTGCGGATTCTTGGCCAACAGCAACAAGAAGAAAGACGTCGCCGCTTGAGAGGATTGGGGAACCAGTCTCTAAGCGAAAGACAACTTGAGGAAAGCCTGATCGAAAACACCATAGAAGGAATAGCCAACTTGGCCATCTCAAAAACATTAAAGGGAGGAGGAGAGAATCCGGAAACCCCTGCGAGAAGAGAGTACCGAGAGGAACACCATTCCGCCCCCACAGAGGAATCACAAGGAGAAGGAGAGAGCACT
>MU226274.1:338232-400742 GCA_018584345.1 Thuja plicata | reverse complement strand
TGTTGGTCTTCATGGTGAATCACTTAATGTTGCTTTGGTGTATTGCATGTTTCTTCTCATCTCTCAAATTAAAGTAGGATTTCATTTCATGTTGCTAGAGTAGAAGTAGATGGTTAATTGTATGGTGCTATTGGTAAATGTTTGATAGGGATCTATATACTAGGCCACTAGCATCCTAGCGGCTTGTTAGGAAGCCTTGTGTGGTAATCTAGTCTAATCACTCCCAAGTTCTACTTGCATTTCATCTTTCCGCTTGTACTTCAAGTTGGGTTGNNAGATAGGTGTTAGTGTGAAAATTCTAAGAATTTCCCTTGAATCATTGCATCTATGGAGGTAGCGCCGCTGGCAAGCTTTCATTAGGTTTGATCCCCGTCCATTTGCTAATCTTTCCATTCCATAGGAGTAGTAGTAAAGCAGTGAGTAGTTTAGTAGTGAGAGCTTTGGTGAGCGAAGTTGGAAGTTATATAAATTAAGGAGATAGATCTATTGAATATACATTGCAAAGCTAAGTCCCATCACGATCATAGCGAGAATCTGATATCCTTGAATGAACAACGTAAGCCCGCCTACGTGATTAACTAGCAAATCACATCAATATAACTGAGTTAGGATCCACAGGTGTAAGGAACCTTGGAGTTTTTCTCATGTCCTTCATGAGTAATTACTTTTCAAGAGAGGGTTGAGCGTTTGATATCCTGTATCAAGTGTTCAATTCCTATATGTTATGTGGTGGTACAAAACTCACATCAACAGTACGCAGGAGGGAAGTACCACTATTAGTACGAAGGAAGGCGTTCGTACTATGCGTAGTACGCAGGAGGGATGTACCACTATTAGTACGGAGGAAGGCGTCCATACCATGCCTAGTACGCAGGAGGGATGTACCACTATTAGTACGGAGGAAGGCGTCCATACCATGCCTAGTACGCAGGAGGGGCGTACCACTATTAGTACGGAGGAAGGCGTCTGTACTATGCCTAGTACGAAGGAGGGATGTACCACTATTAGTACGGAGGAAGGCGTCCATACCATGCCTAGTACGTAGGAGGGACGTACCACTATTAGTACGGAGGAAGGCGTTTGTACCATGCCTAGTACGCATGAGGGACGTACCACTATTAGTACAGAGGAAGGCATCCGTACCATGCCTAGTACACAGGAGGGACGTACCACTATTAGTACGGAGGAAGCCATTTGTACCATGCCTAGTACATAGGAGGGACGTACCACTATTAGTACGGAGGAAGGCATCTGTACCATGCCTAGTACGCAAGAGGGACGTACCACTATTAGTACGGAGGAAGGCGTCTGTACCATGCCTAGTACACAAGAGGGATGTACCACTACTAGTACGGAGGAAGGCATCCGTACCATGCCTAGTACGTAGGCAGATGACCGTACCACAGAGGGAAGTACAGAGGAGAACTATAGTACAAAGGGGGAAGGCAGACAGCAGAAGGTTCCTCAATGGGGGGCAACACAACTTCCCTTGCCAGGAGTAGCAAACTCGGTTCCTACAAATCACCAGAGTCGTGTCAAGGTGATAGATCTCAGGTGTCAGAAAAAATGTGGACACAAGATAAGATGACACAAACCGCAAGATATAGAAGTAGCACACCCTCTTGCCTTGGTGGTACAGCCCGCCGGAAAAATGGATGCACAACATGAAAAGTACGGGGAAGAACCCAGCATTGAAAATCAAGACACACTAGGGGAGGATATACTGGTTGAGGATGCAGTACTAGAAGAGGCAGATAGACTGCTTGAAGAAGTTGGGATGGTACCTCCACCCTCGCCGGTCCCCTTGGAGGTAGAAAGGGAAAACGTAACAAAAATGCTAAATGCGCAAGTGGGACTTTCTGAGGCCCTCTCACTGGAAGACACAACAGAAAGATTTCTCAGGGCGTTACAAGCTATGGAACATACTACCAAGGATATTATACAACAGGCTAAGAATCAGAACCTAGAGCCAATAGTCAGAGCAGCGGAATCCTTGGCAACATTCATGAAGGGGAAATGCCATACAGATTGGAGACTACCTCGGCAAAGTGGGTACAGGCAAGAGGAATTAGTTGAAAGCTGGACAGCCCGCTGTACCATACCTTTCGCAGAAGAACATCCACCCCTCCTACACACACTTGCAGAAATGGAGATAGCATTTAGAAGGACATACTTGGAACTTCAACAGGAAAAGGAACTGACAAACCGAAGGAAAAGGGAATGGAAAGAAGAAAGGGTTGTTTTGGAAGGAGAGAAATTAGCAGCAGCAGAAGAAAAGAAGATGGATGCGTTGCGTGTACTCCATGGAGTTTGGGCCAAACAGAAGGCTGTTGAACGAGATCTCTTACGCCTCCGCGAACGAACCTCGAGTCCAGGGATGTCTTCACATCCTACTTCTTGAAGTCTGATTTTCCTTTTAGTTCTGTTGGGTAGTCGTCTGGAAGACGACTTCTTTTTTGGGGGGGATAAATGTAGTACGTAATAAAGTAATATTGTAATTAGAATTAGTTATGCTTTGTCGGGAGAGGGTAGTTAGGAAGCGAGGGGATGCGTCCGTTGGTTTTCCAAACCAACCGACCTTATATAAGAACTTTGGAATATGGATGTTGGACTTTTGGTTTTTTCTGGTAATAAATATAGAATAAACATTTCCTCGCCATCTTGGTATTCTGGTATGGTATTCTGTGCATTTCATTGGTATTGGTAATTATTGTATTATTGGTAAATGTCTGCTTGGTATCACTGAATATATGTTGTGTTGTTCTGTACATTGTGGATTAATAACCATTCTGCAAAATCCTGACAGCCTCCCGTAAGGAATGAATCTCTGTTAGGGAAAGGTAGCTACCACCATGCTCATTTGTCATAGGAGCACCCCAACCATCAACAGCCAACAACTGACGAGCAGCATTGAAATGCTCGAGAGTAGAAGAAATGTCTCTCTCACTAACTCTCAACTGGCTAGTCACATGATGACTCTGCACAACAGGTCTCCTATGCACAATCTCCACTGCATTGTCCACACTATGGAAGGAAGTTGTATCCAACAAACTCCCCTCTAGATCACCGAATCTCTGTGTACTGTCATCCGAGCACACATCTACAAACTGAGTACTAACATCAGACTCATCCTCATCTACCCCCGAGGAAGCTGTTGCTAAATCTAACTCATAACAATCCTCAGCTACCTCGTCCTCTGTAACCACGTGACCATCCAGATCCTGGGATCCATCCTCACTCATTAACAACTCAGAGTCCTCCCCCGAGGTCTGATAAATCAAACATGACTCGCTACAAATAGAGTCATCCTCATGTGTCACTGAAGGAATAACCTATCACAATCCTCAGCTACCTCGTCCTCTGTAACCACGTGACCATCCAGATCTTGGGATCCATCCTCACTCACTAACAACTCAGAGTCCTCCCCCAAGGTCTGATAAATCAAACATGACTCACTACAAATAGAGTCATCCTCATGTGTCACTGAAGGAATAACCTCATCTGAAGGAATGGAAGCTCTAGCTGAAACAAAGTACTGCCACTCATATGCTTCCCCATCCTCATCTATGAGTCCCTACAGAAAAGGATCCTGGAACCCACCACCACCGAATGACAATGCTGAGTCAATACCCAATGTCGGATATAGAAAACCAAACACACTGCAGCCCACATCATCCTCACACTCAACATCAGAGGTATCCGCGATGCTAGTATCAACGTCCTCTATCTGAGACCCCTGTGCTATCTCTGGCTGCATACATATCAATGTCCTCTCGTGAATCCTCTACACTGTGGCATGAACCTATGTCACCTGACTCATCTGTACCACTCCACTCCTGAGTGTCATCACTGGGTGACTCCATGCTCACATCCTCAGTGCAGGAAAAGACTGCAGTCTCCTGTACTGACTCCACACTGCGATAATTGTCATAAACATCCAAGTTGTCAGAGCTCAAATACTCCTCGCAATCCTCAAAAATAACACCATCATCCAAAGTGTCAGAATCCCTAGTGGTATCTACAACATCCTCCACTCTCATACTATCCACGGCATCATCAACAGGCTCACATAAAGGATTGGTGTCCAGAAAATCAGACCCTGTATCACTAATACTGCTACCAACTGATGCAAGACTGCCATCAATGGCAGTAGACCTGTCACCAGCCTGATCCGTGTCACTAACTCTGGTAGGCTCAGGATGCTGAAACTCAGTAGCACTATCTGCCAACAAGTCAGACACATCCACATGTCCCTGTAAAGAATCTCCACCCTCAGGTGTGCAAATAGGACTAGTGGCTGATCCACTAAGTACATGAACATCACCAAAATCAGCAGCTGCTGAAAACTCATCTTGTAGATCTCTAGATGTCTCACCTGTATAATACTCACGTCTCTCCTCATATCTTCTCTATGAAGAGGACCTATTGAACAAAGAAGCCAAATAATCTGCTGCCCTATCGACAGTTGTCGGATTTAAAAGTGGCGCATTTAATTTTTCCAGTGTTTGTCTTTGTTTCTCCATATCCTTAACTAAGGCATTTGTTTGTTTTCTTAATTCAGACAAACTGTCTAACTGGTTTCTATGACTACTAGATTTCCTGTATCGGTCCATGACTGCAAAAAAAAACCAGAGTGCTAATCACTCAAGTCAAACAATCAAGCCCAATAAATATCACCCCCACAGGATGGCAGGAAAACTACTCTGATACCACTGTAAAGAGCCTGCCTGGCTCTATCTCTGAATTTGCTTGCAACAATTGTATTTGTTTTGGAATTGTCGAATGATATGAATTTTTAACATAGTTTACCAAGTAAAACAATGATTTCACCAATATTCTTTAACCAATCAATTACATTGAAATACAAATAACCATGCATTCTATTTAATTTAATTTCAAAACCCCAGTTGTTGATAACAAATTATACATAACCAATGCTATCAAATAAATTACTAAAATAACATGTGATTACTTTCAACAGCCACCATACCAACTGCAAGTAAAGAGAAAGGGCGGCTATCAATGTTTCCAGCACTAAACTCTGGCCGCAAGTGCTAAGAGAGGTGGCAGCTGCTTGAGGAGAAGCCCCACATCCAATCTGAACCAAAAATCAGCACCTTTCAAATTGGCGTCCAACACTCCAGCTCTCAACTCCCATTTAATGGCATCCCAAATTCCTTCACGCATCAACCAAGCTAGCCACAATTCAACCACAGTTCATTGGCAATTAAATCCAACTCAAAGTGAAAGGACTCATAAAGAATTTACAATTCTTCCTACTGAAATTTCGAAACCCTCAACTCTAGAACTCGGAACCATTTTAAAACCAATTTCAAAGAATGATAAGCATAATCCATAATCGAATTCTTCCAAGAGCCTTTATAAAGTCTTCCCCACAAATCCATCCGTAACTTCATCTTCACACTTTTCACTTACATAAAGACTATGCTTTATGTGCACATTTTAAATATAATAAACTATTATATTTCTTTCCACTTTAATGAGGAAAAACAACCCTTTCATTAAAATAACAATATTCTGACACATAGGGTCCCTGTTTTATGAGCTCATTATTTAAAACTTCTCAACTTGGTTCCGACGAGCTATAACACTAAGATGCCCAAAATACAATCCCAATAAAAATAGCAACCTTAGCCGATTTAATTAAATAATAATAATAATTCACCCGTCTTGCGAAAACAACTGAGGAAGAATCAAAATCAAAATCTGACAGCATAGGAGTGATCCTGATGATGAAATATGATGAATGAACCTAACGGGGGTGACTTACTAAAAATAGACATTCCCTCCAAGAATCTTGGAGCCCAAACTGGAAGTCAGAAATAAAATCTAAGAGCATCATATAACTCCTTTAAATCATCTGAGCTCCATGGAACCAACTGTTGACTTACTATAAATAGTAAGTCCCTCAAAACGGGGCCACAAACCACAACAGGGTCCTCTAATCACCAGTATTAGCCTACAAGGGCTTGCACCTCAAACTTCTCTTTCACGGAGAAGAATGCATTAACAAAGGCTTAATGATGATGTGGCTCCCTCTGAAGCTCAAGTTCTTGCATCAACCTCCTCGTCCAAGGTTGCCTCTAATGGTTTGTCAAACTCCCTCTAAATGTTTATTCCTCCTCTTTGAAGAAATTGATCATAGATTGTATAGACTCTTCCTCTTCGAGAGATGTCTCAACTTAGTCCTTGAGGACAACAAGGGCATGCCCCTCTCTCTCCAATTTGAAGACAATTATCCCACTGTTATGCCTAGCTGCCAGAAGATTCACTTCTGGATGTGCAAAAAGAATCCAGAACTGATCATGCTCTCTATGAAAAGTTTGAAGAATTATACGTTTGGACATATCTCACACTCGGATACTTTTATCTTTAGAATTTGAAACAATAATGTCTTGGCGTGCATGGACAACACACAACACACATTGTGGTTGCTCCTAAACCTCTCCAGAGTAATTATAGACAGAATCCACACCTAAAGACACTCCAACCGTTAGGTAGTTTCAACCCGATATCTGCCACTGCAAATTCAAACATAGCAATGTTAAGAATACCTCCAATACTATGGGGACCGATTAATGTCCAGAAGCCACGACAATGAGCAGAGACCCGATCCCTTAGCTTTCACAGAAGCACTGTTAAGCTCGGGTTTGTATATTCATACAAACTCACTTCAGCCCACGGCAGAGAAAGGAAGCGGTACACTATAATAACCCAATATAATACCTGGCTGATAGCTAACATAGGGAAATGAAATCTATTTGTTCACAACAACTACAAAGTGAGTGCCCAACAAAGGAACTAACGCACAGGAGGTGTATTGTCCGTGATTAAACAAAGAACCCAGATGACCTTTTTTTTTCACAGCCCACAGTCTCTTGTTTTATGTTTCTCTGTGTGAATCCCTCTTCGTAATTATATCATCCCATCAGATAATGAAGCGTCCAACTCTATCCATGGGCACTCTTTGCGTCCCGCTATAACATATAGAAATTTCCGCTGAGGAAAGATTCCAGAATCGTGACCAGCAAAAGATGATGGATGTTACATTTCTGGCGAACAAGATGTGAAGACGCACGACAATGACTTTATACCCAGCAAACACTTGTTCATAATCTAGTTTGCCCAGCTATTAATACTTCCTTCAAGGATATCGAGCTAGATGTTTTTAACTTGTTGAAGGCGTGGCATATATATATTATATCCCCTTATCAAAATATTAAAGTGCCACTATCATGAAGAGATTCCACGATATTGAATTATTAAACCAGACCTCAAGACTTAGTAGCAGTAATAGAAGTCCATGTATATTAAGCCCAATACTCATAAAAATCTGTCGGCTCAATTTAATATCGAATGCCCATATTGTAATAAAAAGCTCATGCATACTTCTCAACTCATGCAAACTTCTCAAAGGACTTCCACCTTCTTTGTACTGCTTCACAGAGCAGTCACACGTAGGACAAAGGACTTTCTCTACGGCAAAAACTTTGGCAGTTTGCGAACGTGGCTGGACAGAGAACTTGCTCTACGGCTTCTCTACGGCTCTAATCATTCACCACCCTCCATTTTGAAGAATGTTCGCATCACTCAAAACAAACATTCAGCGCATACTTGTTCAGGCAGCTTGTTCTCAACGTTCTGCACCAGATCGTAGTGTTGGGCTCTGATACCATGTTGATTTTTGGTGCTCGTTTAACCACGGGCAAAGATTTGCCCTCCCAACCATAGACAGTACCCGATTGTCTCCCCCGAGCACTCCTCTTCTAATTTGGTCTGTTGTAAGATTGTGTGTTCAATATCCAAGAGAGGAAGGTTTAATCTTCCTTTATACCTATCAGTGGTGCCCCTTCACCAAGGGACGCCACTCTTCCAAGTTGGCCCCATTAATTATATAAATGTCTCATATAATTAATTATATATATATTAATTAATTAATGTAATTAATATTATCAATAATTGTATTATCAATATAATTATATTATCACAATAATTATATTAGCAATATAATTATATTATCACAACCTTTATGTTATCTATGTCGGCCTGAAGGAATCTGACCATAGCTACAATCACATTAACAGCAATGATAGGTACTCAAGAGCATGATCCATATTGAAATTTTCCTAACACATCTGTAATTTCCACCAAAATTAGATAAAAACTAAGGAATCATGAAATGAGACTACAATCCTGTTGTGAGGTTTTCACACCATCACCCCATTGCCAATGGGGACCCCCTCTTTTTGCTCTAGTAGTCTGTGGCTTGGTAGTTTTAGTGGCAGCTTAGCAGCTTTCAAGGTCTTAGGTGCCTAGCCTTGGAGTGGTCTTAGAGTCTAGGGGAGAGGTCTGATTTGAATCAACTTTGACCAATGAGATGTGAGCGAAAAGGAGCTAAGTATTGACTTGAAGGAAGTGAGGTCAGATTGAGAACTTCAAGTTTGAGATGCAATTTGTTGGCGATCAAGAAATCATGAAATAGACTCAATTTGCAAGTGAAACGTGTGTTGAATTGAAGAAGAAGGCAGATTGAAATATCAAAGTTTTAGCTCAACACTCAGCAACTTTTTTGGAGAACCCAACTTGGGCGAGCCCAAGGGAGGATGGAAATCCGACCTCAGTGGGGCTCCTCGCGCCCAACCACCCCCTGATTTCCACCCTTGCTTTATGATACATGAAACCAATCACTTCCCATCTACTCAAACATGGTGATTAAATCAGGGTGTATGGAAGAAAATTGACATTTGAAAGGTGAGTTTTAAGAGTTGAAGGTCAAGCAAGCTATTGAAGGTGAAATAAATCAAAGAGTCAACTTTTTGCTGATAATGAAATTGTGGGAGAAATGAAGTCAATTTGCTTATAATTAGGATTGTGGAAATGAAGGAGAAGTAAGATTGAGCATGAGAATGTTATCAACACTTAGTGAATTTTTGAAGAAGCCTAACTTGGGTGAGCCCAAGTGAGGTCAAAATTCCGACCTCCTTTGCACTCAATGAGCCCAAGTCAGGTCAGAATTCCAACCTTATTGGGGCTCCTCAAGCCCAACCAACCTTTGATTTCAGCACATATGTGGGGCTTTATACTTGTGAACTGAAATGAGATGAAAATTAAAATAGTGAAATAAAAGACTTGCTGACGATGGAATTACTTGAAAGATCAATTCATTTGTTGAAGAAAGACATGAGGGAAAAAAAATTCATTTGTTGCTGAAGAATGCAAAAAAAGGAAGGAGAAAGTCGGATCAGACAAGAAATTCGGAACCAGCACTTGACATTTTGGAGAGGCACCAAGCTTGGGTGCGCCCAAGTGAGGTCGGAATTCCAACCTCCTTGGGGCTCCATGCCCAGCAACATCCCTCATCCGCCCAGCATTAAAAACAAAATCAGAACATGGAGGACGATGTGGATGAAATTGATCATGGAAAATTGAAGTTCTAAGTGATGTGATTTGAAATCTTGAAGTAAGAAGATCAAGTGATTAAAAGACAAGGATTCTGAGTTTGATGAAAGAGAATATCAAAGATGAAGTGTGAATTGGAAAGCCATGAAAGTCAATTTTGTCTAAGTGAAATTTGAAGGAAGTCAAGAACTCACCTTAAGGCTTGAGCCCAAGGCAGGTCGTAATTCCGACCTCTCTTGGGCTCCAACAATGCACGCCTTCAAAACATATGTTTCCCTTCTTAATTTTGCCTCCAATTTTGATGTTGCAAGTCGGCTATAATGCAAGGTGATTTATTAAATGCAAATGTAATTAGTTGATGATCATAAAATTGCTTCTAATAGAAGTCGGCACCCTCCAAATGGACATGCTCTTCCAATCCCAATACTCATATAAAAGGCAATCACAAGTTCATTTCAAACCACAACACATACAATTCGATCAAACAAAAGGCAGTACAGATCTCTGGAAAATGCGAAAATCAGAAAAAAGGCAATAAAATCAGAACTTGGAAGTTTTAACAAGCTCAGGATTCCTTTCACATTTTGATCAGACATTGATTAGAACAAAGTTTGAAATGGTGAAAAAAAAATCAGAGGGCTGCTGTGCGTAACTCAAAATTCACTGGAAATCAAGGTCTAAAAGTGGAAGTTAGAAATTATTTCACATAAATGCTGAGATCTTTAATTATCAGAATATGTTGATTTTGTTTACATTTGCCATTTTTTGATAAACTTAACATGAGTCTTTTCTTGTTTTGCAAGGTGGGATGGAAGTGACTTTCAGAATGGTGTTGAACATTTCAAGTGCAAACATGATCCCAACATCAAGAACAACATACCAACAAGTTGCAGGTGGTTCATTGAGAAGACAAGTCAAGATGCAAGTGTTCAAGGTTGAAGATCAAGGCAAGGTACGAGTACAAGCTAGTTCAATGAGAAGGTTTCAAGACCAAGGCATCAAGATGACATCAAAACTTCAAGTAAAAGCAAATGCAATTTCAAGCTTCCATGAGAAGATTCCTTAACTCAAGGAGGGACAAGATAAGAATGCTGACTTGGCACCTATCCATTTCCAACCAATCAGAGAATTCCGGTTGCACGTGTCCAAAATTGTCCAATCATATTATGGCAAGTGTACATGTAGACCACATCATGTATCTACTTAATCTATTTTCTCATTGGCTCTCAAAAGGCTATGTAATTTTCTTATTGGCCCACGAGATGGTGCCTTATTGTAATTGGACAAGCATTGTAGGCATTGTTGGATAGATCTTGGCCCTTGATCTTGAATCGATCTTGGCCCTTCATTGTAATTGAACTACAAAGAGCCAAGGCTTTCTCATTTGTAACTCATTAGATTAGATTAGATTAGCTAAGGGACAGACTTTTTGAAATTGTTGTCATAATGCTATCAAAGTAATTGCTAATTCATTGTTGTTCTTCATGGTGGATTACTTGTGTTGCTTTGGAGTATTGCATGGGTTTTACATTTCCTCCCTTAGATTAGAATTTCATTTCATGTTGGTTAGAAATAGCATTTAGTTGAATGGAAGACATTTTGGATGCATCTTTGGTGAACTCGTTTAGACCAAACCACTAGCTGCTTGTTGATTGTAAGTTTGCATTGCACGGTCAAATGTCATATTTATGAGCTTTACTTTGATTATTGCTTGCACATTGATATGCATAAATGGATGGTGTTAATGGAATGGTGATAGTTTGAACATCTTCCATTTACCTTAGGGGATCGCACTAGCTTGGTTGATGTCGATGGCTAAACTAAGTCTAGTAGAGTCACAAAGACATTCATAGTCTCTTGCATTCTAGGAATAGAATAGCTTTCTAAACTCTTTATGCCTTTGCAATTTGTTTGGTTGGAAGTGTTTGAAGTAGTTGATATCCATTGATTGAACAACGCAAGTCCCTTTGTGACAACCAGCATATCACATCATTATAATTGAGTGGAAGTCCACAATAAGACAGAACCTTGAGGTTGTCTCATTTGATCACACAATCCATATACATTGCTTAGCATATGAGCATCCTTATTCAAGAGAGAGTTGGAGATTTGGTGTTTCATCTCATAATACTAAGTATTCGATTCTGCATGTTGTAGGGCATAAAACTCAGATCAACAAGTCCTACTTGGGCTTCCAAATGATAGTTAACAATGGAATGAATTGGATGTTGTTCTGTTAAAAAATAAAGTATGAAAAAATAAAGTTACAAGATAACACATATTTATCAAGCAAAAGACCTATGACAGATGAAAAACCCAGTTGGTAGAGGCAATTGCTCTCTAACAAAGTGTATTCTTCGAAATAGACTAAAGAGTGATAAAATCTCTATTAATCCTATCTACTTCGACTTTCTACTTTTAAGAGAAACTCCCCCTCCTCCTGAACTTGCAAAAAGTACTGGATGACACCTTGTGTTTACAGAAGCTTCTACATGGAAACTGAAGAGACATGATTGTTGGAATGCTTCAAATTCTCTTGATCTTCAATTCAGGGAAAATCGTCTCCTTCAGTAAGAGAGGTTTGAAGACCTATCCGGAAGTTACAAAACTGCCAATTTCTGACAATTTTTACCCTTCTTCAAAGCCATAACTTTTGTACAGATTCAAGAGTCAAAATGAGCTTGTATATTTTCCAGAGGAACATAAATATATAAAAATACTCAACTTTTAGTGTAGCAAAAGTACATTTTTGGTCCTGAAACTTGTGGAAGTGTTTTCCCTTTGTAGATAAGCTCTTCTCCTAAATCCAATACAGATCACTGACTCCAACAAGAAGGCTCATAATTTCATGATTATGTTGCAAGGTCGTGGTGTAAAACGAGTATAGGTTGCATTCGAGCGACACCCAACTACAAAAATATATGTGCATAACCCAAGCTTATCGCGCACCGTATTAAAGTAACACATATGTAAAATGGTTGCGGTCTGATGACTTTAGATGCGTCAGAAGATGACCAGCTTTACAAATCTTAAAATACCGTCCAGGAGTTACCCAAATGACATTAAAGGTGACCTATAACCTCACCCACAAATTATCCCCGCCCAAAGAAAATTGTGTTCAAAATTATGATCACTGCTTCAATACCAAATTCAACCCAAACTCCAAAATATCGTTGCATAAGTCTCTGGAAATGTAAAGGTCTAGTAACAGATGTTTAAGGTGCTATAGCAATGTTGGGTAAATTGTATGTGCAATGTTTTTATTATCACGTTTTCAAACAATGCTGAAAGTTAATTTCAGCTCAAGCTAACTTCAAAATATATACAGAATGTTAAACATAAAACGCATTTTAATTTCGACGTGAATTTAGGGCTACGGAATACCTGTAAATGGAAAAAAGGCTTGAATTACCGCATTTGTTGTTTCGCAACACTGTTAAAAAATCTGCAGAATCAAGAATATGATTAAACTGAGTAAGAACTAGCCAAAAAAAAACAAAAAAAAAAAAATTAAGATGAAAATCGTTAACCAGGTAACCTGTGCCAAATTTGATACATTACATGATTATTGTTTTGCCTGTTAATGCAGACGATCGGCGTGCAATTTTTCGAGAGCTACAGTTTTACAAGGATAGGATATAATGTAAAGCTGTAGAGCAGGGAGAGGATAAGTTATTTATTACTCTGCTAATGGGCTTTTTTTTTTTGAGAAAAACTTCCATCAATAAAAATAAATCGTTTTTTACATGACTGTTAACAAATAAAATTATATATATATAATTAGATTTTATAAGTTTATAATACAATGTTTTGTTTTTCAAAGCATAAATCCTATCCACTTTTTATTGTAAAAAAAGTGTCTTTTTTTTCAGAATAGAAGTTTGATTGAACTATGTTATATGAGAATAACTTTGTACAAATTGTTACTTAATCTTTAATAATTTGACTTTGGAAACAAGATGAGGTTTTTATACCTTAGAGACTTGAACGAGCATGATTGCATATTCTATTTATAGCATGTGAAATTTCTTCAAAAAATGGTAGTCTTTGTGGGTATACGAAAGGAATTGCACGGGAAGTGGTTTATCTTTCCTGAGTTATAGCTATGATGCAATTATAAAGAATAAAATTGATAAGCACAATAGATTTTTTATTATATCAATAAATTGCAATACTAAGTGGGTTTTCAAGGTAGATAATTTGTCTCGTATTAGTACTGTTGGAACTCCAAAATTGTGAGTACATTTTGGAGTGACTATACTGAAAATTTCTTTAAGTATAAGTTGTTGCCCTAAAAATCTTTTGTGAGAGGCCAAGTTTGGATGCAAGTAGCAAGTGACCTGATATTTTTCATGAGATACCGCTTGGAGAGTGGGTTCAACACCTTTCATTTAGCAAATGTAATGGGTTTCAGCTATTGGTTTTCAGTTTTGACATGTTTTGGAGGTATTCATTTGGAGGTGTTTGCCCAAATCTGCACTTTGCATGTTTCAGAATTTCCTAAATGACCCACTTCGGAGGCTTATATATAATGCCTGGTTGTTAGTCAGGACATAAGGGTTTTTTCTTTGTTTTGTAGGCATGGAAGTGAGTCTCAATCCCCATTTTCAGACCCCTGTGACCTCATTTTATAACTTTTCTTGAGCCATTCCATTTGCATTTTATTCTAGTTTACCAGGTGTGAAAATGCAGATTTCTAATTGCCCTACTTTGAGGTTTTGCATTTTCTACCCAGTCCAAGATTTTGAAGAAGTAAAAGTTTCCCTGCATTGTAATCCTGGAAGTGAACTTCTCTGAAGAGTTCCAAACCTTGGTCAATCCATTTGACCACTTTTCCCAGTTGATTCTAAATCCAATTTCTGCACTTTTCATTGAGTTTGAGTTAACAAAGTTGTTAAGTCGTTGACTTCGAGAAGTGATGTCGGTTGGCCAGTTAATCATCGGAGCAAGTTAATTGAAGATTTATGTTCCCTGTGTGAAAATGAATCCATGTTCAGAGGTTTAGACTCTAAGGGGTTTTTTTGTCAAGTTTTTGAAATCAGAATCAAAAGCAGTTTATGCAGATTGGTAGTGTTAAACAAAATTACATTTACAGAACAACCATCTTCAAAGGATTGAAACTTTTTATCAGGTGATGGTTTTAAGTTGTGAATTATTTTCCTATATTCCTTGTAACTAAATGTTTTCCCTAGATATGTGGTTAGGCCTCAAGACATATTTTCCTATTTTTCACAAGGCTAATCCATTTGCAACTTCTATTGTTTTAACATTTGTGCTTGCACAGTGCTCCAAAATCATCATGTATGATCAGTTATATCTTGCACATGGATTTGAATCAGGTAAAGTCCTTTTGCGGGCATACTTAGTATGTTCTAAAGAATCACTGTGTCGAGTGACGGATCCTCAGGAGTTGATTCAGTATCTTTCCAAATTGCATTTTAGGCAGGGTTTGCATGTGTTTGAATACTTTCAATTGCATAATGAATGAAGTGGCTCATTTTGGTCAATAATATATTTTAACCCTAATGTCTTCACGCAAATCCCTTTGGCACGCATATTCACATGTTGGAAGTGAGCATGGGTTTCAGACTATATAATAATATGAGGCTTTCTGATCAGTTTTTGAGGCCAGTTGTTGTTTGTATGATCAGTTTGCAGAGATACACAGGATGGATTGTTGTGATTGCCAATTCAATGCTTTATGGTCTGGCTTCACTAATGGCCACGTTTGGGTAATTCGAGGTGAAATCATTTTCAAACTGTTATAGATGAACAAGAGGTTCAAAGTAGCCTATCAACATTGACAGTTTCATAGATGAGAGAGGCGTCAAAGATGCACAAAGTGTTTTTAATGATGAAATATATAATTGTGAGGCAAACTTCTTATTTTGTCCGAGTTTTAAGCTGTTAGTCTTTGAATGTATTGAAGCAACAGCATATTAATAAAATACAGTGTAGTTTCATGTTCTACATCTTTGTTGTCTTCTTATATTTCTATTTATACTCTTGTATGTTTAGTTTGTAAGGCATCTTAATCATACTAATTGTAAGGTAATTGTGCAATTGCTTATAAGTTTCTTTCAAGGAGGGAGTAATTCTTGTGAGTGATTCCAGAGGGTTAAACATTAATGTGAGGATTTGATATAGGGGTATAGAAATGAAAAGGTAGTTTGTAAGGCACTCTATCTGAACTACATGTGTATTTCCATTAATTAGTTTGCGGTGGATTTATATTTCATTTGACTCTTTGCTCAAGATTAAGGCACTGGACTAGGGTTTGATAAGCAGGTATTCACCATCAACATTAAAACAAACAAATCATTTATTTTTCTATTCTAAAGAATATACATGCTTAATTAGTTGTATTGGAAAATATAATTCAATTTGTTGATTTCTTGAAGAGGGAATCATTAGGTTAGCCTTCCTGAGTCAAGAACTCTAAAAAGAAGAAGGATGAGAATCCTTGTATCATTGTTGTTTTTTATTGTTATATTTATTGTCTGGTTGGTTAAGCTTTGTATAAGATTGATTATAACTATCTACAAGATGTTTCATTAGTTGATACGGTAAGAAGCAATAGGCAAACCAGTGTGACTCTATATCCACTATTAAAGTTTATTGAAAAGTAGTAACTTATTAAAGGTACACCCGCCTTAGTCAGTGGAGCTTAAAGAAGGAGGATTAATCCTCATCAATTAGACTTTGTCTTTTTAGAATCAGGAGTTGGGAGTTATAGAGTTGGTCAGTTATTGATCTATTTTGTTTCTGCAAGAAAAAGCTCTAACAAATTGGCGACTCCGCTAGGGAAATAATATGATAGCAAGTTTAAGATACTAATTTCCTTTCTTTGATGAATCATCCTAGAGTTTGGTTGAAGAAGAGAGTCACAAATACCTCAGATTGAGTTTGCCCATCTGAATCGCGCTAACAAATTAGAGACTCTACTGGGGAGAAGTGGATTTTTGAAAAGTTTGTAATGACTAATTGCTTATTGTTCATTTTTGGCCAGTTTGTGAATTTTAATCCCATACTTATTGTGGGTGGTGACTCTATTTGAACTTGGAGAATCCTGTTTGTTTTGTGCCAGTGTAAAATTGATATTAGTTGTTATTGGAAGTAATAGGATAGTAAGTTTAAGATGATAATTTCCTTTCTTTGTTGAATCATCCCAGATTCTGGTTGAAGAAGATAGTCACAAATACCTCTGATTGAGTTTGCCCATCCGAGTCGCACTAACAAAATGGTGACTCTACTGGAGAAGAAAAGGTTTTATTGAACTATTCAGAATATCTCTGGTATTTTAAAGTTGAATTAAGCTCAGAGTTACCCTCCTAGTATTCATATTAGGTTGTGTTGTATTTTCCCAATTTGTTTTGGGTGGCGACTCAAAGAAATCTATGTAATCAGTGCTAAGTAATATTCAATATTTATACACATTTTCTCAATATGAATACTAGATCTAGAGTAAGGGAGCATCCTAAAGTTGAGTTGGAAGCTGGAATTCCAACTACTTATAGGACTAAACTTTCTTGGAGAGAAAAGAAGAACAAGAATAATACATATAATCTATCTCCAAGAAGAGAAGAGGAGAATACTAGGAGAGAAGATTCAACCCAATCTAGTCATGAGGGAAACACATCAGAATATGAAGAAGCTCCTAAATTGAGATTGGATACATATGAAAAAGTAGCACTTATAGTGAAAGAGAGGGGACTGATACCACCAGCTCAGATTCTGAGGTTCCCTCTGATGAACTTGTTGAAGAAGAAAGAATTTTGATGACGCAGTTGGCCATTCTCCATCAAAAGAAAAAAGATAGAGAAAATAAGAAAAAACAAGATCAGAAAAGTGTTGATAAATTAAGAAGATGATCATTGAAGTATCAAGCAACAAAAAATGTTGAAAGATCTAAAATAGATCAAGAGAAACCTGCCACTCACCAAAGTATTGGTTCTCAAGTTTCTAAAGATAAAGGAAAGAAGAAGGTGACATGAAGTGAAATAGATGAACTCAAAAGTCACAAAGTTCTGATAGATCAAATGTTTAAATTAGACATTGACCTTGAAAGAGCAAAAAGGGAGAAGGAAATCATGGCCAAAATGCTGGAGAAAGAAGAAGCAAATGATGCTACTTTAGATATAAAGAAGAGGATTGATTTCCTGCAATCTTCTGGACTTTCCCATGCTGGTGCTGAAAGTCCTACAACATCAAAAGCCAAGGCTTATACCTTCCAAGATAATGATCGATTCCAAAGGAGACCACTTCATGTTGAAAGGTACAAGAAATTTTATTTCATTGGTATTCCTGGTTATCCCAATACAGTACCAAATGAGATTGGGGATAAACTCCCAAAATTTTTAGGAAATTATGTTATTACTTGTGAGGTACACTTGAGAAAATTTATTGATATCATAGATGACCTTAACATTAATCATGAAGATGTCTTGATGAAACTTTTTATTAAATCCTTAGTTGAAGATGCTAGGGAATGGTTTAGAGGTCTATCTCATGGTTCTATGGGATCTATGGATGGATTGATAGATTTATTTAAAGATCAATATGGTGATAAGACAAATGAGGGATTCTTGTTGAATGGATTTAACAATATAAAGAAAGATTCAATTGAGGATGTTGAATATCAAACTAGTTATGCTGATGAGGTTGAATCTAGTGATATTGAATCTAGTTTTAATGATAATGATGCTGAGTCTACTTGTGCTAGTAGTGTTGATTATGATGCTGACAATGAAGTCTATGAGAAACAAGATGATGAAGATGATTGTATAGCTAGAAATGTTCCTTTTCAGCATGAAGATGCAGACTCATTGTTTCAGTTTAAAGAATTTTTATATCAACAACAAGATGATTATTACAATGCGGATGTAAGTTGGTGTAGTGATTTATTTTCACAAGAGGATATGATCCAAGAGGTCTCTCTCCTTATCTCCAACGAGGAAGAAGATTGCAACATCAAGCAAGAGACCAAAGAAAGTGAGCAAGAATTCCAATGCTTGCTAAGCAGTGAGAAAATCCCAGAACTCTTAGCTGTTGATTTTCAAAGGTATGTATCTAAAAATGACTCTAGATTTTCATGCCCCATGGATATAAGTTTTGATAATGATGATATTGCTGAGGGTGTGAAATATGACACGTATGGTGTTGATTCTAAGTAAGATACTTTGCAAGATGATAATACATATGAATATGAGAAACTTGATAATGTTAAGTATGATGAGTATGAAGTTTCTTATGATGGTATACATTCAGATTTTGACAAGTTTAGTGTCAGTGACTCTTGTTTAAGCCATGATGTTGAAGAAAGAGAAAAATCTAAATGTGTGTTTTCAAATTTATAAGTGATTAAAAAATCATTGATTGACAATGCTTTTCCATGTTTAAAAGACGCTAATAAGATTTTTGATCAGCAAGCTACCCTTGATTATATGCAGTCAAATTTTTGTTTCGAGATGTCCTACTTTAGTTTGCAAAGTGTTGTTATAGAAGAAGCTTATTTTTTTGGTACAAACTAATGTTCAGAATATGGATGTTTCCAGCCTTGACAGTGAGATGGAATGTTTCTTCTTTCAGCAAGTCGGTAATAGTGAAGGGTGTGATGTTTTGATTTCACACAATGATCAACAATCACAACAATTTGGTGACTTTGTTTTGCCAAGAGATGGTGAGTTTTCTTATTGTCTTTTGTTTGATATGCTAAAGGTGAATGACAATGTTTTTGATCAGACACATGGAAGCAATAGTTTCAGTTTACCTTTGATTCATGGAGATGAAAACCAGATGTTTGACAAAGGTAAGAGTTGATTCTAGTTTTGGGTCTTTGGGCCTTTTGTAAATATTTATGTGCGTGTATAGTTCATTTCCTTTCCATTCAGTTGTGTGGTGTGTTTTCTTTCAATAAAGGGTTCCCAGTTTTGAAAAGAGAAAAGAGAAGAGAGAAATGTTCTAATTTTGTTGTTGACTGGTCTGCTTTAACCTTGAGATTTTGAAGTTCTCTACATGCCTACATGGGGCATGCGTCCTCAGTCAAAGCCACTATTGGAACTCCAAAATTGTAGGTACATTTTGGAGTGACTATACTGAAAATTTCTCTAAGTATAAGTTGTTGCCCTAAAAATCTTTTGTGAGAGGCCAAGTTTGGATGCAAGTGGCAAGTGACCTAATGTTTTTCATGAGATACCAATTGGAGAGTGGGTTCAACACCTTTAATTTAGAAAATGTAATCCTATTTCAGCTATTGGTTTTCAGTTTTGACATGTTTTGGAGGTGGTCATTTGGAAGTGTTTGCCCAAATCTGCACTTTGCATGTTTTCAGAATTTCCTAAGTGACCCACTTCGGAGGCTTGTATCTAATGCCTAGTTGTTATTCAGGACATAAGGGTTTTTTCTTTGTTTTGTAGGCATGGAAGTGAGTCTCAATCCCCATTTTTAGACCCCTGTGAGCTCATTTTATAACTTTTCTTAAGCCATTCCATTTGCATTTTATTCTAGTTTACTAGGTGTGAAAATGCAGATTTCTAATTACCCTACTTTGAGGTTTTGCATTTTGTACCCAGTCCAAGATTTTGAAGAGGTAAAAGTTCCCCTGCATTGTAAACCTAGAAGTGAACTTCTCTGAAGAGTTTCAGACCTTGGTCAATCCATTTGACCACTTTGCCTAGTTGATTCTAAATCCAATTTCTGCACTTTTCATTGAGTTTGAGTTAACAAAGTTGTTAAGTGAATGACTTCGAGAAGTGATGCCGGTTGGCCAGTTAATCATCAGAGCAATTTAGTTGAAGATTCATGTTCCCTGTGTGAAAATGAATCCATGTTCAAAGGTTCAGACTCTAAGGGTTTCTTTTGTCAAGTTTTTGAAATCAGAATCAAAAGTAGTTTATGCAGATTGGCAGTGTTAAACAAAATTACATTTACAGAACAGTCATATTCAAAGGATTGAAATTTTTAACAAATGATGGTTTTAAGTTGTGAATTGTTTTCTTATATTCCTTGTAACTAAATGTTTTCCCTGGATCTGTGGTTAGGCCTCAAGACATAATTTCCTATTTTTTCACAAGGCTAATCCATTTGCAACTTCTGTTGTTTTAACATTTGCGCTTGCACAGTGTTCCAAAATCATCATGTATGATCAGTTATATCTTGCACATGGAGTTGAATCAGGTAAATCCATTTTGCATGCATACTCAGTATGTTCTAAAGAATCACTGTGCCGAGTGACGGATCCTCAGGAGTTGATCCAGTATCTTTTCAAATTGCATTTTGGGCAGGGTTTGCATGTGTTTGAATACTTCCAATTGCAGAATGAATGAAGTGGCTCATTTTGGTCAATAATATCTTTTAACCCTAATGTTTTCATGCAAATCCTTTTGGCACACATATTCACATGTTGGAAGTGAGCATGGATTTCAGACTCCATAATAATATGAGGCTTTCTGGTCAGTTCCTGAGGCCAGTTGTTGTTTGTATGATCAGTTTGCAGAGATACACAGGATGGATTATTGTGATTTCCAATTCAGTGTTTTATGGTCTGGCTTCACTAATGGCCACATTTTGGTAATTTGAGGTGAAATCATTTTCAAACTGTTATAGATGAACAAGAGGTTCAAAGTAGCCTATCAACATTGATAGTTTCATAGATGAGAGAGGCGTCGAAGATGCACAAAGTGTTTTTAATGATGAAATATACAACTGTGAGGCAGACTTCTTATTTTGTCTGAGTTTTAAGCTTTTATTCTTTGAATGTATTGAAGCAGCAGCATATTAATAAAATACAGTGTAGTTTCTTGTTCTACATCTTTTTTGCCTTCTTTTATTTTTGTTTATACTCTTGTATGTTTAGTTTGTAAGGCATCTTAAACATACCAGTTATAAGGTAATTGTGCAATTTCTTATAAGTTTCTTTCAAGGCAGGAGTAATTATTGTGAGTGAATCCAGAGGTTTAAACATTATTGTGAGGATTTGATACAAGGGTATAGAAATGAAAAGGTAGTTTGTAAGGCACTCTATCTGAACTACATGTGTATTTCCATTAATTAGTTTGCGGTGGATTTATATTTCATTTGACTCTTTGCCCAAGATTAAGGCACTGGACTAGGGTTTGATAAGCAGTTATTCACCATCAAAATTAAAATAGACAAATCATTTACTTTTTTGTTCTAAATATTATACATGCTTAAGTAGTTGTATTGAAAAATACAATTCAATTTGTTGATTTCTTGAAGAGAGAATCATTAGGTTAGCCTTCCTAAGTCAAGAACTCTAAAAAGAAGAAGGATGAGAATCCTTGCATCATTGTTGTTTTCTATTGTTATATTTATTGTCTAGTTGGTTAAGCTCTGTATAAGACTGATTAACTATCTTCAAGATGTTTTATTAGTTTATACAGTAAGAAGCAATAGGCAAACCAGTGTGACTCTATATCCACTATTAGAGTTTACTGAAAAAACAATAACTTATTAAAGGTACACCCACCTTAGTTAGTGGAGATTAAAGAAGAAGGAGGATTAATATTCATCAATTAGACTTTGTCTTGTTAGAATCGGGAGTTGGGAGTTATAGATTTGGTCAGTTATTGATCTTTTTTAATTTTGCAAGAAAAATCTCTAACAAGTACCACACTCGATATTTATTCTTGTACATAAAGTCACGTTGAAGCTCAAAAGCATCCAATCTAATATACCACAAAGTTGTGGTCATGCAGGTTCATGGTGCTTATGTTTCTCTTCCAAAAATCTTAGTAAATTTAAAATTAGATCCAATTATTGCAAAATTATCCTATGCATGCCAAATACTCATACTCCAAATATACTCAAGGTCATATTTGAAGCTTGAATTTTTTTTATGTTATTTTATTTTTATTGTTACATTGTAAATGTGGGGATGTATCTCAATTAAATGTTTTAAGAGTCTAATGCAGTGAAATATTACAATGGTGTAGGGTTTAACATTCTTGTAGTATGGATGTAGTAACTCACAAACTACAACTCCTAATGAGGGAAACAATTTTGATAAAAAAAAATTAAAAATTAAAAAAAAAAAAACAAAAAAACAAAACAGGTTCCCTTCAACATAATTTTAGGCACATCTATGTCATGCCCCCATGATTTTGTTTTTGTGGCTTTACTAAAGGCCCTATATCCTCATTAGAGTCCAACAACCATAAAGTCGACAATTATAGCTATAGTTATAAACTTATATGATACATGACAAAAAACATGTGAATGCAAATTAGTGAATTAGTTTTTGTCTTAACTATTTGTACCTCTTTGCTTCTAATTGTGTAGTTTGGACAAGTCCACCCAACGAAAGACTATAATAGGAGGAACATTCTCTTATCCACAATATAAAGAAGCCACATATAGCTTCAATGTCATTCCATTATATCTTGGAGCTGAAAGAACATGTAATTAGAACATACAAGTGTATAATCACAAGAAAGTTGTGATGTCATAAGTTGTAAGAATTAAATGTGTTAGTGAATATGTAAACTTTCATAAGTATGTAACATATGTAAGCATGATAGTATAATATATAAATATTATAAACATAAAATCCGATGGATGCCAACAAAATTCCAGTAGAATTAGAAGTTGTTTATGAAATTATGGGTATCAACCAAGGATTTGATGATGTAGACATAAGGGAAGAATCTGAGGAGGGAAATAAACTTTGGATTGGTGATTTTATTGAGGATATTAGCATAAATTTTGATGTGGATACAGAGAATGAAAATGAGATAGTGGACCAGAATATGCTGGATAATGCTCATATTAATAACAATAAGCTAGGTATAGCAACAACTCTTATAGGGATAGATACTCCAAACTATGGAAAATTTTAGAAAAAGTGAGGTAGGAAATATGCTATTGACCTAAGGAAAATTGACAGTGAAGCTAAAAATTGGGCAAAACTGACTACCTTATTCTATGCAGGGAAGGATAAGTTATTGGAATTGTTGTTGTTGAGGTGTTGAAATTCATGTTATGTCATTGATTTCAACATATGTTTCAGTTGGATAAAGTAGAAGTATCAGAAATACTAGTTATCACAGGTACATGTGAGATTGACAGATGTGTACAAATATTGAACGACATGTGAGAGTATGCGAGAACAGATTTGTGCCCCATGCCTTATGAATGCTCTCATAAATGCATCATTAATGCTTATGCCCTCACCATGCATCATTAATGCCCTCATTAATGCTCCTTCTAGAGTTGTCTCACACTTCCATCCATTTCTTCTATAAATAGAATGAGTTTTTGAGCTCAAAGGGCCCTTAAATATTTATTGTTAAAAGCATCCTTATGTTGTCCATATTATTAGAGATCTATGTTGCATGCTAGCTTTCTCATTTTTGCATTGTTATAATCTTTATTTTAAAGCTTAGAATGCATATTTCTTAAGCAAGTAGATTAGTTTCAATTTAAATCTTTCATTCTAGGTTGTATATGTCACTGATTTATGCATAATCTGAGGGCACATTATGGCATTTTTCACACTCCTCCTAGATAGAAAGCAATAGGTTGATTTTAGTGATGGATGTGTTTGCTAACCCTTGTTTTTTACTAATGCAATGACTTATTGAAGTGTTGTGTTGCAGCTAACAAGTACACAAAATCACACACACACTTTCCTCTTCACACTATAATGTCCACTTCTGACCGTAGTACCATCATTTTGGAACTGAATCTGATGCATGGCATCCAAATCATTTGTTGAATTTGCAGACAAATTGTATCATGCAAACCAAATGAGACTGATATTTTGCGTGGAGAGGGACCCAACAACGTCGATAGGCACAAATATGATAGAATGTTTTGTGTGTGCAGAGCAAGAGTTTGTACGGAACATTGGCTGTAAGCTTCTAGCAATACACCCTTGGTCATCATCCCATGGATGCTTATGTATATCACATGACACAAAGATATCCTCATCCCTTGAGCTGGGAATTGAATGATAACTATTCTCGCTAAACACAATACTATGTACCTTAAAATGATCATTGTCAGTATGAGGTGACTGTGGAGAAATGATAGTAGCATGTTCTTTGTTACCTGCAACTGCATGTCTACTCTTTGTTATTGACTGCATATAGATATGCATAGGGTGATTTTCTTCATACCCATCATAAAACAAGGGACTTTGATGACAAACGGTTCTTTCTAGATCAATGTCAGTTGGGAGCCAATCTAAATGATGCATGCCAAATTCATCAGACAAGTGCTTTGTTTGTTGCATATACTTGGTAATAGGAAGCACTGACATTATCTGTGTAAGATGGGTTGAGAGGGGGTGGGAGCTATAATTTGAATGGACAACATTGTTATTTGTTACATCAAACAGAGGTATATACTCTTTTGTAGATTGCCCCTGTATTTGCAAACCTAGAAAAGACTTCTCATTAACAACCACATCCCAACTGTGGATTACCTTTTTAGCAACTAGATCTCAAAGTATGAAACTTTATTGTTCCTCGCCATAAACGAAAAATATGCAACATGTAGATTTAAGATCCAATTTCGTTCACTTTTCTTTCAGAACATGAGCAAGCACCTCACAACCAAACATCTGTAGATGTAGATGACTATAAGAAATTTGTTTTCCCAACCATCTTTCCTCCGGAATGTCAAATTCCAATCAAGATGATGGTGCTTGATTGATTAAATAAACCATTTTATTACAAGCCTCTACCCAAAACTCTTTACCCAAATCGACATTAGAGAGCATGCATAGAGTTCTCTCTAAAATAGTTCTATTTAACCTCTTTGTTTCACCATTCTCTTGAGGTATAATGGGAATGATTTTAATTTTACAAATATCATTATCCACACAATAATTATCAAATTCTAGTGAGTGAAATTCTTCCCCATTATCTATTTGTAAACATTTAATCTTATGCCCAGTCTGATTCTCAATTAAAGCTTTAAAAACTTTGAATTTACTAAATACTTCATATTTCCTTTTGAGCATATAAATCTATACCTTCCTAGTGCAATCATCAAGGAATGTAAGAAAATAGTTTACACCTCCAATAGAGGTTACCTCAGTAGGGCTGAAGACATCTGAATGAACAAGCTCCAAAGGTGAGGTCTTCTACTCATGATCGATCTTCAAGAAGCTGACCTACTTGTGTTTGTGATGCAGGAGCATCCTGGGTGTAAGGGCAATCTTACATCACCCAAAAATATGTGGTTTCTATTCAATACAGGCTATTTTGTACAAAGCTGCTATTTTTAGTAAGTTGGCCATTTGAACTCGAAATGTTCTAATTTTTCAGGTGAAGGATCATCTTAGCCATGTAAGCATGCCAGTTGAGTTTCATTGTCGTAGCATTTGTATTGGCGAAGTTATTAAGGATTTACTGTTGAGATTTTAGGGTGCGAAACCTTTGAGCTCAATTTTTAGGACCTTAGAGGCTCTGGATCGAGGTTGAACTCCTAGTTGATTGGTGCTTCGTGTGTCATACCCTATAGATCACGATCTCCCCTTTCCGAAAAGTGGCTATAATAGCCAATCGGAGCTACGGTTCAAAAGTTATGGCTTCCGGAAGTTGGGCTACCTAATCTCATATTTTGTAAATATTTAAAGCCGACCCTTTTGTAATAAAAGTGAAAAATAATTAAATGCTAAGGGTAGTCGGCCTTAATGGCTAGATTTCTAGAACCTTCTCGGGTGGTGAAAAATTGCCTATTTAAGGAAGGCTCGTAGTCTTTTCTAGTGCAGTTCGGGGTGGTTATTAGAGGCTTTGTCCTACAGATTATTGTAAGGGATGCCCATGTGGCTTTTGATATTGTAATTCTAAAGTTTGTAATTCCACATTTGTGGAGCCAATAAGAAGCCAATTTTCTGTTCTTGAAAATTTACGTTGTTTCTCTCTGTTTCTATTGTGTATTTGTGGTATTAAGGGGAGTCCCCTTCATCAGTTTGCCATGAAGACAATGTTCACAAAACTGTAAATCAACTGATTTCAGACTTAGTAATTGTTCTCTTGCAAGAATAACATCAAGACCTTTTTTTCTCATATGTCCAAGTCTTTGATGCCAAAGTTTTGTATGTACCATAGGGGTAGTTTGGAAAAACAACAATGAAGCTATATAGCCAATCCCCAACTTTTGGGGTAGTTTTCCCTATACTATTTGTGTAACCTAGAACAGCGAAAAAATTGGTTTTGGGTAATTGGATCTATTTGCATGGTCTCAAATATCGCCTAAGGAAATCAGTGGATTTGTTGCTAGAAACAAAACATTCTACTGTTGTTGCGCGTTTCAACGTAGAAACATGCGTTTCAGCAAGGGGGAAATTAATTTGGTGCAATTTAGAAAAAAATGAAAATTTTAACACTCACTCTCCTGAATGTAAAAATTAAAAATATTGATAGTTCATTAATTTCAACATTCTTTTTATTACTTAAACATGATGAGAAGTCAATCTTAAGTGATATCTTGTATTACTATTAATATATTTTTTAGCTATATTTAGTTTTTCAATAGTAGTATGTAATAAGTTAATTTAAGTAAGTTTCTTTTTTTTTTTTTTTTTTTATATTTAGTTTTATATTAGAATTTTTAATATGTTAATATTTTTTAATGGTAGGCTTGTAATATCTTAATTTTAAGGTAGTTTTTATTATTTTTTATTGTTTTAATATTTTATATATATATATATATATATATATAATTTATACGAGTTTCACACACACGCACACACATGTTTCTTATATGCAACTTTTAAATATTTTGTTTCTCGTCACGTTGTCATTGCCATATGATTTCTTGTTTCTTACAATATAGATCAGTGGTCATTCAGGCCTAGGATGATACCCTAATCCCATTAGTTGCATTCTTGGTTGAATCTAATATGATTTTCAACTTTGGAGATATTTTTCTCTAATGAGGTTGACCATGTTTTGCAAGTTGAGGGACTATTTGTTAAGATTGAAGGGCACTAAGAGGGGGGGGGAGCGGGGGGGTTAATCAGTGTTCCAACAGATTTAACATTCAACCACAATTTGCATATCAATGAAATTAACACAACTGAAGTAAACCATAACACAACCATAACATCATAACACCACAATTTTTATCGTGGAAACCTTGTTAGGGGAAAACCACGGTGGGGATGGAACTCACAAATGGTTTACTTCTGCAAAAATAAAATGCCTTGTTAAGGGTGAGAGTACATAAAAGGGGAATGCACATGCATTCAGGCTTACAACCTAGAGCTCACTGCTCAATAACAAAAACCAGCAACAAGGCTTATTGCCTTAGCAATCTGATACAAAAAGAGATAGGACTTATAGTCCAAGTCATGAACTGACAAACGACATCAAGTATGCTAATACAATTGCAGTGAAGTGTATAACTGATCAACTAATAAGAAAACTTATGAATGATGTTCCTTTAGTCATGTATCACATGCCTTTAACATATCCAACCTTCGCATCACAATCTATCATATGATCCATCTCAAAAACTCGATCTTATATATCAACTATTTCTTAACACTCTTGACCATAAGAAAAAAATGAGTAGCGTGTAGTGTGTTGGCCAAATACCTTATCAAATCTCCACGCTAACCCAAATCATAATGTGTACATCATGTACCATGTTGGTCCTAACTCCATTGATCAAACTGATTATACCATCAATCCAATAAGATCGTTGCACGATCTAGTGATCAATTGTCTATGTCTCTATCTCCAACCTATCAACCCGATACTCAACCAATTATAACTCCATCAAATCTTAACATAAAAATATGTGATCGTAAACATAGGTGTGTATGTTCTCTGTGAATCATCTCCTACAATCACACATCAAAATTCTATCATATGTATCCGTACCGATCTCAATACCAAAACTTATCACTGTGCCAGTAAATCTAGACTTAGCCAAATTTATATTCTGACCTTCGGTATCATAAAATTGTGTCAGCCAATCATATGCAAGATTTGTAGTTGCCATCAATGACAACATACAAACTCTCCATTAGTGTCTCTTGCCAACACTATTCACAAATCATGTCTGGTGTTATTATGTTTGAAGAGGTCTCTCAAACATGTTTAGATCTCCATATTCTCTCTTATCAACTCCTCCCTCTTTTGAAGGCAAGTTAAGTGATGGAATTCATGGATGGAAACTAAGAAATTTTTATGTCTTTACATTAAGGGTATTTTATCTACTTGGGTTTGATTTATTTATTCGTTGGGATGGTGGAAAAATTGTAAGATGTTCATGATGATTGATCATTTATTACATTTTAGCATAGTTTCCTTTCATGTCACATTTTCGTTCCTCTTTTAGATATGATTTCATATTTGAAGGTTAAATTAGATTAAGTTGTTTGATTCATTTTGTCACTTTTTTTTCCTCTTTGGTTATAAGGATGGAGATGCCTACAAATGTGCATCATTGGGGTTATGTGTTGTGCCTCATAATATGATTTAGAAACTGTATGATTAAAGATTAAAGTATGGTATACATGTTCCATGCAGGTAATATAATTGCTTTATATCTTTGTTTTAGATCACATTCAAATATAATTGCATAGAATATGGTATGCATATCTATGTACATAATATAATTGATTTACATCTCTTTGTCTTACACCACACTTGAATATACTTGCATAGAATATGGTATGCATATTTAATGCACGTGATATAATTGCTTTACATGTATTTGCCTTAGATCGTACTTGAATTTACTTGCATTTTATTTCTCTTTAAGTGGCATTGTTTATAAGCTCCATGATTTAAACCATGATTGATGTATTTTATGCTCCACTTAAATCTATGAAAGTCATTTTGCATGTAAGCACATATTACATAAAATGTTAGGAACCTGTGTGTTCCTTCTGTTTATTTTGTTAGTGTAGTGTTGTTGGACGCATATGCTTTGTAAGTCGTTCCGTGAGTATATTTTATTATCCCACATGTATAGGAAGTAATACTTTTCTAGATTATACTTAGTATATAAGTGTGTGTTGAGGCCTTTGAAGGTATTGACGAATTTATTGTATTGAGATTTCTCAAAGGAGGTTATCTTCTCGAAGTGGCCCGCGATCAATAGATTCACTCTAAGTTCTAATATTGCTCTATATTTCTATTATTTTGTGCATGTTCATCATATTGTTGCAGGAGGTTCCTCTCATCTGGTTTTAGAGCACCTTCTTGGGCTTGCTGGGTGGAAATTCTGTCAAAAAATTATTCCGTTGTGGCCTTTAGGTGTTGTTTTAATTACAATACTTCTTTTTTGCATCTGGGTTCATTTCAAATTACAACAATTCTTGTTCTTGCAATAGTTCATTTCAGTTGTTAGTGTCCGAGTGATTTCCCCTTAGCCGATTGTTTAAAAAATAGTATTCGAGTATTTTCTTTGTGTTGGAGAGTGATTTCAGTTGATAGTATCCGAGTTTTTTGTTTTTGTTGGAGAATATGTCTGTAGCACCATGTTTATGTCATTGATTTATCTTACTCTAGGTTGTAGACATGGTTCTGCATTGAAAACACAACATTTGTTTAAGTTTAAAGAGAGGACATTATAATCTTCCCTTCCCAAGATTGCTCGTCTTTGAGCAATCCCTTCTAGGATCCCTCAAAATTTCTTGTCCACTAGAATGAGTCATTTGGAGTTACTAGGATCTTGAATAAACCTTGGATATCGGTGTGTCTATCCACTCAATGTGCTTGGCTGAAAGACATCTTCAGATATTACTTCGCAAATTATCTCTCTAACCGTCTATAAATCTTTTCCAAAGCTTTTGTAAGTTCTTGAAGATCCTATTACTTCTGCATCCATACACAATCAATACACTTATTAGAACAATCAAATGTAGATAGTGTTAGCTTCCCTAAAACATGTTGTATAGTCAGAAAATGGAAGCACTTCCATTTTAGACTTGTTTAGCCTTCCGAGTAAGTGGTTTGGGGTCATGACAAGTGCCTTGACCGGGTTCCTAATCTTGACATGGCTTCCCCCCTTGATCTACCTTTCTGTCCATCATTTTCTGACCTGATTTATGCATTATGGGATACAAACTGTGTTTCTGGGATTCAGGGACAGGGTCGACCTCCTAGGACAGGGTCGACCTCGACCCTGACCTAGGACAGGGTCGACCTCGGCCCTATCCTAGAACAGGGCCGACCTCGACCCTATCCCAGGGTCCAAATCCTAGGAACTTTCTGTTTCCCGGATGTCGGTCCTCACAAAAACTTTTCTCCCGCTCCCGGGTCGATTGTTTCGGGTTCTGAAGTGTTGATTCCTAAATTGTATTTAATATAGGTCCTCTCCTAGGGGTAAAGGCTTTAATGGTGATTTAATTATCCTATGTCAGCCTCCTTAGAAGATTGTGCCCTAATTTCATATAAAAGGGAGCCTTTCTCCTCTCATTTTCTCTAAGTCCTCTATGGAAACCGATGCATCCTTGAGCAATTGAAGAACATTATCAAACAAGGTCTAAGAAAGCTAAGGATTAAGATTTCAAGCAAGCATTCATCTATTCAAGCATCCATTTTCATGAAGGAGATCCATTGGAGGCCATTGAAGGATTCAAGCTACAAGGTGCCCTTTTAGTGATCTCTCCATCCATCTTATTCCAAGCCTTTTTCAAGATCAAGAACCCATCCAAGACTTGGTGTTGGAGATCTACAAGCAAGAGATTGAAGACATCCTTCCATTCTACATTCGATATTTTGAAGCATACTTGTGGATTCACGGATTCAAATTCGCCACAAGGACTTTACAAAACAAGGTGAATTTATGCATTTACTTTGTCCATCTCTGCAAATTCAATTATATATATATTTAAGGTTAATTCCAAAACCGGGGTTTGACCAAGGCAAACCCCTCCCCCACAACAAAAAAACTTTCTTTTTTGCAGGTACAGGTTTGGGACTATCGATCTAGGACCAGATCTGGATACCCTTTTCAGTTTTCTTTCAAACAACGCAAACAAGGACACTTTCAGATTTGTATAGGACAAGGTTGGCATTTATGGTACAGGGTTGACCTTTTTCATAAGACGACATCGGAATGGAAAAATATTTCTGGGTTTTGTTCGTCTCTGCGTTCTGGTTTGGGATCAAATGTCAGATTTTTCAGAAACGACATACAGATCTCAGAAAACAACAATCTTTAATATGCAATTTTGTAAGGTTAGTTCTTCCTCCTATCCTTTTCAATTACTGTCATTAGTCATATTTAATCAATTAATTTACAGAATTTAAGATCCCCTTTCTTGTTCTCTTTCCAAATAATTGATTCATTTGTGCATTAACCCTTCTACTTGGGTTGATCAAATTGGATCTCCTATTTGAGTATTTGAGGGTGAAAGAAAGGAGTGTCTTATCTTCCCTTAATTACAATTACAATAGACAATCAATATCAAACTCAATTAAGTGTAAGATGTGAAATAGGGTTAAGGATTTCAAACAATTAATCAAACAATCAAACCCCCTTTCCAATACTTATATTTTATCCTTAAATCACCCTCATTTCTTTTCATTACACATGTTGATGGTCATTTTGTCTTGGTTAAGGCCTAGGCTCAGTTTTTGATCCACTTCTGCCTCTCTTCATATTCATATAATTGGTGAGAGTCATTTCATCTTGAATCTTTAGAGGGAAATTTCTATACTATACATATTAGGCAGTAATTTCGTCTTGCATTGAATTTTGTGTTCCACACACAAGAACTTCTTCCCTTTGAATGAAAGTAGGGCGATAGACCCAACCTTGGTTCTCTAAGTATGACTTTTCTGTTTATTATTGTTATTGTTGTAATCTCTAGAAGAACTTGCCTCACTATTTTGACTATTGTAATTTCATGCATTGTTCCGTGTTTTCTGATTTTTATGCATTAATGTATCATCTGCCCCATCATATCTAACATAAGGTCAAACTTCCTTTCAAACTTATCTTCAAGGTATTTTGAAGCTTCTTCTCTCTTCCCATATTTACTTCTTCTGCCTCAAATTCCAAAGGAGTTTTTGTTTCTTTGTTCGTAGGAAATCAATGTTGTTTTTATAAGGTTCCCTTTGATGATACTTGTCATCTATGTCATTTGACTAACATAAGAAGGAAATCTTATGGGCTAGCAAGCAGCACTGATACCATTATAATATCTCCAAAACAAAGTTTTATGATATGTGCCCAATTTAATCCACTTCAATAATTTCTTTGGGTTAGCTTCACTAATCAAGTTATATATTATAGATTGTTATTTAGTTATAATACTGAAATTATGTATGCAATGATGGATAATAAATTATCTAGTATGACGTGGCAGATGTGATATAAATCCACAGCCAAAAATAAGAGTTAATTCCATGATCTGTTGTGCTGTGATCTTTATGTGCCTTCCTTTCCTTTATACACCTTCAGAACATGAATCATTTGTTATAGAAAAAGGCAACAATTTAAACTGGTACAATCCTTTAGCAATGATGACAAGCAGAAATTATGATATAATACTGATTACTTCATGTGGAAACTTACAACACAAAGGCTCCAATACAGATGCTATGTACAAGGGTCTCTATGTATGCCACGCCCAATATGTTGGATTTGCAGTCAACCTTGGAATTTATAACTACTTTCCCAATATGGCGTGGTTTAGCCTCTTCAAAGATAGCGATCAGATTTTCTGATGAATTGTAAATGCTATTAACTCAAAGTGTTTATCAATATAAACTAGAAAATCAATCAATTTTGCACAAAGTTGATTTATGTGTGAAATCACTCCAAGGAATTGTGGGTTTTTGTCCTCTAATTCCTGAGCTAGAGGATTTTTGTCCTCAGGTTAAGTGAACCGAAGTTTGATTCTCTAACAAGGAGCAAAAATTAGATAGTACAATGCTTTATATATATATCCCTCTTTTAATTTCCTCCAAAAGATATATCTCTTGAATTGCTCCTTGATATTATAAAAAATGAACTTCAATTAATTTTATTTTATAATACTACTTAACTTTTCCTTCAGGCTGGAACTCACATTGTTCTTGTGTTGGAGAATACATTTGTCATGCCATGTTTATATCATATCCATCCATCTTCCTCTAGGCCATATACATGGTTCTACAACAAAAATATAGCATTTGGTTTAAGCAAGGGGGGACATTGCATAGGGAGAAATAGCTACAAAGGAGCTAAAGCATGCAAATTCTAAGGAATAAAGCCCATCTATCTCCCTACATGCATTGAATGGGATAAGAACACCATAGACACTCAAATTGGTTGGTTATATTAGGAAGTGGAAGGTGACAATGTTGGTCAATATAGGTAGTACACACAACTTCATTGACAAAAGTAATGAGCTCAATTGCTTTGTGTATGCGGTCTTTAAGTTTTAGGTCATGGTGGTGGCCAAGATGTGACTTTCGTTTGGTGATAAATGCCATCATATCAGATTTTCAATGTGTTATGTCCCTAAACTTGCAGTTTGTATTATGTTATGCTCCTCAAAATATGCTACAAATACTTGATAATAATATGCCACTTCGAGAGGGGCGACCATCTAATCCACTTTGAGAGGGATACCTCCAATAGTCTTCAATAACAACTCCATACCCAATATGATGATAATAACTAGCCTATACCTCCTATATATACCATACTTATGCCTTGGATACCACTTAGGCCGACTTAGATACTTAAATATAACTCCTGAGATGACCTAAATACATATTATAAATACATATTAATGTTTATAATAACGATTATGTATCTTATTTAAGAGTTAAGGTAGTCACAAGCCATCTACTCATAACACAATACACAATATAGGGAAAGGGCATAGCACAATGGGGCCTATCAGCTAGTTTCAAAATGTTCGTCATCCTAATTGGGGGACTAGGTGTAGTTTTGGGTGGGAAATGACTTAAATAGTTGGGAATAGTGTCATTCAATTTCTAGGACTTATTCATGGCTTTCTGTATAAATGGGCAAAAGTACAAACTTGTCAAGATGAAATTGCCACCAAATTAAATCATAAGCTCTCATAGGATGGAAAAATGATTTAAGAAAGGATATTACAACATAGTGGCATGACTCTCTTAGAAGCATTGGATGTAAAAGCGTAGAATCCACCAAATCTTTAATAGATTATTCAACACTATTAATTGTTTTTTCAAGAACCCAAGATCTTGCTTCCAATTAGATACCATGATTATGTCATTGAATTGATTGTAGGGAGTATATATCATAACATTAGACTTTATTTCTATTCATCTAAACAAAGTCAAATATAAAAAAAATTGGTCAAGGAAATGGTGGATTTAAACATTGTTTGTCCAAAGTCCAAACAAAAGTGCTTGTTAATCTTCAGTGGTTATGATTATAAAGAAGGATGAGTCATGAAGAATGTGCATTAATCACAGGGAACTCATTAAGCTCACTATCAAAGATAAGTTTCGTATACTTGTCATTGATGAATTATTGGATGAGTTGAATGGTGCAGTTTTCTTTATTGTTTTAGATTTGTATTCGAAGCATTATCAAATTTGATCACGGAGGATGTACATAAGACTATCTTCATGACGCAATGGTCATTATGAATTCTTAGTTATGCTATTTGGTCTCACTAATGCTCCATCAACTTTTTAGGGCCTCATAATTCAATTTTCAAACCATTTCTTTAGAAATTTATGTTGGCGTTCTTTGATGACATCATCTATATTGTAAAACATGGGAAGAATGTTTGCAACATGTAGAGAAGAATATTCTAGGCATTCAAATCTCTGCAAAAAAAATCAAATGTGCCTTAAGGGTGAAAGAAATGAACTAGTTAGGACATGCAGTGTCATATGAAGGTGTTGAGATGGACTTTAAGAAGATTGTACCAATCAATGAGTGGCTAACACCTAAAAATATTAAAGGTTTGAGAGATTCTTGGGGATTTGATTGCAGCTATGTGTGCATGGTGGTGCCATTAACAACATTGTTGAAGTATTCTTTTTCATGGTTAGAGGCAATTACCCAAGCATTCCAACAATTGAAAGAAGCTTTTACTTCCACTTGTACAAGGTAACTCTAGACTTCTCTAAGATATTTGTGGTAGAATGTGATGCCTACACACATGGCATTAGGGTAGTATTGATGCAATAAGGGTTTCCCTTGGCATTTGAAAGTTGACAACTTAAATGAAATAACTTGGTAAGCCCCATATATGAGAAAGAAATGTTAGATATCATTCACACAGTCAAACAATGGTGTCAATATCTCATGGGAAGACATTTCAAAATCAAGGCAAATCATGAGAGTCTAAGATTCTAAAGTATTTTTTGAGCAACATTTGTTTTTGGAGGAGCAAGAGAAATGAATCAACAAGATGCTAGGGTATGGCTCTGAAATTATTTAAAAAAAAACAAAGAGAATACTGTAGTTAATGCCTTTTCTCAATAGGAAGTAGATGAAGCAACAATTTATGCCATTTCTTTATTGCAGCTTGAATGAGTAGAAAGCAGAAGCAACACATTTAGAGTGGTAGCATGACCCTCCAGCAAAGAACCATTTAACAACTTCAAGAGGACCATCTTCTTTGTGCAAAAATTTTTAGTCAAAAGCTAGCATCTTGTTTTAAATGCACAAGTCACCCAAATAACATAAGAACATCTCGTGCTTCTAAGAAATATAGTTGTGCCATTATGCCATAAGATCCTTTCTTGAATAATTTCTTTGTCCTATGAGAGTTGATAATTTGGCTTGCTGGTGATTGCATCTTGACAAATTCGAAGTTTTGTCTGTTTGTTTTGAAGTCAATGAATAAATATTGAAAATTGAAGGATGTTGTTCAATGAATAAATATTGAAAATTGAAGGACGTTGTTGCCAACTTTTTAAGCCATTGCAGTCCAAAAACTACATCTGCATTGTAAACATTTTTGAGTATAGCTAATAGTCCCCCATTGATAGTTTGATATGATGACATTTATCACCATAATAGAGGTGCTTCGCATTGGCTATCATCACCTGAAAATTAGATGGTGGATATGCAAGGCAATTGAGCCAAGAGTTTTTCTCTTGGGTTATGGATAGCTGGTTGTTCATACACACATACCATAATTTGCAAAATATGCAGAGTTGAATATAGATTTGAGAACACAACTGTCAATTGAAAATGCAATGCCGCTTGTCAAATCATAGATATTAAAGATAAATAAAAAATGTTTTATATTATAGTAGCATTAATGGAATTGGAATTGGAATCGACTCAATAAAATGAATTTATAAATGGAATATAACTAATTGATTTTTATTTGGAAATATCGTAGGGAAAAAATGTTGTTTTTCATCTGGTGCAGTCCAAAACAATTTTTATTTTAGACTTTTAAAACTAGAGTAGGGGATGCTCTCAGCAAAGACAAGGGACAGCAAGGATCTCAATGGAAAACGTCATTTTTTTGGTGGTTTTATTGTTTTTAACCAAGCGTCATGACAGTGTTTCATTGCTTAATGCACAGTTATAGCTGCATAGCTCCGCTAATTGTAAAAGGTTCCAACAAATAAACATTGTGCTTAACTTGGTTGCTAAGTCTGTTGATGTAGAATTGCATTGTTCAATAGAGTGTCACATCTTGAGTTCGGATTTTCTATCTCATATGCTCAACATCATATTCGGCTATGGATCCTGTTTGTTTCATATTTATCAATTAGGTGAATTAGCTTCCTGAAATAACTTCCTTTCTATGGTTGTTCACAGCGGGCTGCTGTCATTAGTAAATTAATTTCAACTAAGTGCTTGCCCTTTCTTGTTACTCATCATCTATTGGCACCATTAGTAAGATTCAGATTCTAAATGTGCTGAGGCTATATCAATCATTGCATTCTTTGGTATATTGTGAAGTGTAAAATATTGTTCCATGAGACTTATCCTCTATGTTACCCGAGTTTTCAGAACGGGGGATAGGGGACGGGGAAATGGGTTTCTGGGACGGATTTATTTTTCTCATAGTAGGGAACAACGGTTAGGACGACTATATAAAATATAGTGAAATTTTAAAATATATAGGAAATTGCTAAATATTTATATGAAGACATGGATAAAGCATGCTTATATACATTATAGAACCTTAACATATAACGTTTGGGTTAAATAATTTAAATCGTGAGTTCACTTGAGAGTGGAAGTCAAACAAATTATAAAAACTCAAAAATTATTTAAATTAATTTTATGGGATAGCTAGGGGATGAGTTTTCAAGTTTCTGGGACATCCCCGTTTTCGGGATGGGTAAAGAAAGATGAGGTAGTGATTGAGGAAGTACCTTATGAGGAGACAAAGAAATCACCGAGAGTAACACTTACCCCTCGTAGTACACTTAAACTATACAATTCGTAACTCCTACCAATGTCCAGACTATAGAAATAGAAGAGCAACCGGTAAAGAGAAAGTTGAAGCTTGGTAAGATGGAGAAGAAGAGGAGAAGAGTAAGCATACAAATGCCCATAATATCTGAGGAAGAAGAAGCCATTGAAGAGACGAATATAGAAAATGTAGAATTCAATTATTTAGTCCTAAGGAGACGATGGTACCGTCAGACAAGTAGAGAGTAAAAGCTGAGAAGAACAAGGAAAGATTGAAGAAGAAGAAGGGAAGAGTACTTAAGACAACAAAGGAAATATTGCACACCTTAGTACATGATACTGATATAGATGAACATGAGAATGTCATTAATCAAATGGATAATTTAGAGAAGGTAATACTGCGGGATATATCATTACTGGACAAAATTTCAATGTCAATAGATGAAGATGCCTATGAGGAGAAAATGATGGAAAATTTAAAGGCTAAGATTGCAACAAACAAAGAAAATTTGCAGAAAGGAGCTGAGCATACAAGAGGTAATTTGAAAGTTGTTGGTGACGTATTGAAAAAAGTGTCAAAACTGTCCGATTTCACAAGCGATACAGATAAGAAGGCGGGAGAAGTACAGAAGGGACTGAATGATACAACAGAGAAGTTTGATGCAACCTCTAGCAATGCTAGAGTCTACACAGCTAAAGTCAGAGAGCTGGGAGGTCAGCTAAGACAAGTTCATGGTGAACATGCACAAAAGGTGAAAAATTTACTTGATTTGAATTCATTTTTAGCCCCTACTGCTGATCTTATGCTAATGAGTGTTAAGCATGCCGAGTCTTTGATTGGGCAACCTGAGCCCACTACACTAGAGGAACTAGAAGAACTGTTAGGTAATATTATTGGTCAAACTATTGCACTTGTACATTTGAGAACCATCTGGGATAATACTTTGAGTGTAACAAAGCAAGCTTACACAACCATATTTGATGAACATAACTAATTGAATATTTGAAGATGTTAATTTGTTGATCACCGAGATGCAGAAAGTCAATGCAAGACATTAAATCAGTTAATGTATTGTATTGTCATTGATGTCAACTTGATATAAATCTGATTGGTTGTATACATAATGTCAAAGACTTCAAAGAACCAGAAAGATAAAGGTTATGCTATCAGTAATGCATAAAAGTTCGGTATCCACTAAGTGACAACAAACACCGACGGGCAGTGCACCCTAACAGATAGTGAGAACCGAAAGTCAGAATGATACCTGAGCAAGAAACCCGACAAGTATTACTGACAAACAGAATCAAAAGTCACAGTGTTTTCCGACGGACAGACAACCCCGACGGACAGACAAAGATGCCTGAGGACAACTGAAGTCTAGACCAAGCTAACAAGGAGTTAAAACACTGAAAAGAACTGAAGTTAGGAAAATGACAAAAGACTTAGCTGGCAAGAGCTAAAGAAGGATTTAACTGGTTGTTTACAATGTTTTCATCGACAAGATAAAGCCAGAGATAAGGTAGAGTTTTAAAACTATTTTATTCGAGCTGTCAAGGAGAAATCTATGGGATAAAAGTAAAGTAAATATTTAAAGCAAGAAAGCCTAGAATTTTGGATCATGCCAAGAACAAGAAATTCAAGGACTTAGAAACGGTGAAACTATGTCTATAAAGAGACAAGCTAATTCATTGTGAATTAGGGGAGTGAATAGAGAAGAGGATGCTGAAGAGAAACTGATGAAGAAAGAAGTCTTCAATCAGACCTGAACAATCAAGCTAAAGGAAAGAGCTAAATTTTTCTGCGGACACTGAACAATAGAGAAACAACATCACCGAGAAGAAAGAAGTGGGGCAAAGGTATTGAAAAGAAACATTGATCAGAAAGGTATTATGTGGTTACAATAGATCTGAAAATTTGCAATTCTAAGTTGTATATGTGAACATATCATTTACTGTTCCTGTTTAACCATTGGATCAGAAAGTCTCTTAACCGAGCATGATTTAACTATCCTTTCTATATTGAGATACATCCCAAGGAGTATCAAAAGGTAATCCTCTAACAAGGTCACATCTAATATTGTGTTTGTAACCTTTAATAGGGTTGGCTCTTCATCAAGCTCACTTCAGAAGAGTGAAAATTTTGGGTTAGTGGTCCCAAGTGGTTTTTCCCTTAACAAGGTTTCCACCTTAAAAATCCACGTGTCAAATGTGTTTATCAGTCATTGCTTTCATGTTTTGCATTACACATTACAAAAATAGGATTTTTGGTAATCACTAGATTATTTACTGTATTTCGGTAAATAAAGACTGCTAATCGGTAAATCAAAGAACAAGGATAAAAGGGTGAACTCCGAGTAGTAGTTATTTGATAAGATTGTTTAAAGGCATTCATCTTGTAGGACTGAAGATAACTAGAGGCTTATAATGGTGGTAATAAGTTTTTGGGTTGATTTATTGGAATATTTTTTAGGCCATTGATTCACCCCCCCTCCCCTCTCAGTTATTCTAACAATTGGTATCAGAGCTTTGTGTTCTTAGAAGGAAGGTTTCAAGACCTAAGCTAAAGATCACAAGATGAACAAAAGGGATGTGCCTAAGTTGAACAAAGACAACTTTGCATCATGGAAAAGCAGGATAAGACTCCACCTATTAGGTATTGGAAATGATGTTACTCAATACTTGGATACTAAATATGTGTTTCCTACAGGACCTCATACACTTGATCAATTGAGAGAAAAGCATGAGCACAATTGCATGATGATAGAGCTTGCTTCCTCACTCTCCGATGCTGAATTTGAAGATGTCAAAACATGCACCACTGCAAAGAAAATGTGGGATAATTTAAAGATGGTACATGAAGGAGATGAAAATGTACTAACAACTAAGGCATAAAGCCTAAGAAGAAAATTTGATGACCTAAGAATAAAGGTGAAAACACCACTCAGTACAGTGGCAGAATCAAAGAGGTAGTAAATGCTATCCGAGGAGTTGGAGGTGTACTTGAAGAAGAGACAGTGGTAAGTAAAATGCTAAGAACCCTATTGCCTACCTATGCTATTAGAGTATCTTCTATACAAGAAACGAGAGAAGTAGAAAACAATAATGTTACTCTAGATAGTCTGATTGGTAGAGCGATCTCATTTGAGATGAATAACTTTGACAATAGCGTCTTACCATCTATAGAGTCCGCATTCAAATCTTCTTTGAAAATAAGTAAATCAAGTCATAAACACACTATGAGAAATGATAGTGAAAGTGATAGTGATGACCAAGGACTTGATGAGATTGAAGCACTAATGGCAAGAAGATTATAGAGAGGAAAAGGTAGATACAAAGATAAATTACCACTTGTATGTTTTAATTGTAAAGAAATTGGACACTTTGCTGCTAGATGTCCTAATAGAAGAAAATATGACAAAACATATGAAAAAAAATTTGATAGAGGTGATAACAAAGATTACAGAAGCAATCGACAATCTGACAGAAGAGATACCCGAGACTACAAGGACAAAGGGAAGAAATCTTGTTACCTAGCTAAGAACAGAGCTGGAGATACTGACACCGAATTTGATGAAGACATAGAAATGATGTTTGTTGACATGAAGGATGATTCAGATGAAGAGGAAAGGTGTATTGAGACTACACTTATATCTAAGGTTAGTAAGAATGATGTCTGGATTATAGATAGTGGCTGCACTCACCATATGACAGGAGATAAACAAAAGTTTGAAACTTTTGAGTATTATAAGGGTGGATCAGTAAGAATGGTTAATGACACACCTTGTCCAGTAGAGGGTAAAGGAACCATAATGTTGAATAACCTGATCAAATGTGAAAATGCATACTGGGTAAAAGGACTGAATTATAATCTATTGAGTGTTTCATAGCTGAATACACAGGTCACCTAGTAGCATTTGAGAACAAGAAGGCAAAGATCTTCAATGAATCAGGAAGGTTGATCAGAACTGGTGAACAGACAAAAGGTAACCTATTTTATCTTGATGATATTAACACCACTTGTTTAGTGGCAAGAAACAAAGATATATGGTTGTGGTATAAGAGACTATGTCATGTGAATTTTGACAACATGATTAAGATAAACAATAAAAGAAAAGTAAGAGGCTTACCGAGCATGTCAAAGCCCAAACATATCATGTGCAAGAATTGTCAAAAAGGTAAGATGACAAAGTCTAGTTTCAAGAGAAAAACCCATACATCCGATGCTATTCTAGAATTAGTCCACACTGAGCTATGTGGACCCATGAGGACAAAGAGTTACTATGGTGATAGATATTTCATTCTCTTTGTAGATGATTATTCTAGAATGATGACAGTTATGCTCTTAAAAGATAAATCAGAAGCATTCAAGATGTTTAAATGGTATAAAACCATGGTAGAAAAGAAAAGTGGTAAGGAATTGAAATGCTTAAGATCAGATAGAGGAGGGGAATTTATTTCAGATGAATTCACTAACTATTGTAATGAGCATGGAATTAAAAGACAGGTCTCTGCACTGAGAACACCACAACAAAATGAGATTTCTGAAAGAAGGAACAGATCCATTGTTGATTGTGCAAGAACACTGATGATAGTGAAAGGTATCACACAAAATTTCTAGAGGGAAGTTGTCAGTACTGTTGTATACACATTGAACAGAGTACAACTGAAGAAGGACACCAAGAAGACACCCTATGAGCTATGGTATGGATACACACCCAATGTAAGTTACTTCAGAAATTTTGGAAGTCAATGTTATATTTTGAAAGAAGATAGAAATTGAAATCTTGACTCCAAAGGTGATGAAGGAATATTTCTAGGGTATTCTACCAAGAGAAAGACTTATAAATGTCTTAACAAATCCTCTAACAAGATCATTGAAATTGCATATGTCAGAATAGATGAATTTGCAGAGAAAAATGATGAAGAAAGAAAGAAGGAACTAGAAGAATACAATATGTATGTTTACATTGAACAACTTGACACTCTACCCGAGCAACAATGTATTTCTCTTGAGCAACAGATCAATGCACCCAAGCATCAGGCTGCAAATACCAAAAATCAAGAAATTGATCAAGATGATGTACCGAGCGATGAAGATCATAATGAAGGTCAAATGATGATCAACATAATGAACCAAGAGCTGAACCTACACTTGCCAGATATGTCAGAAGACACCATCCACATAATCAGATCATAGGAGACAAGAAGGCTGGAATGAGAACAAGAAGTAAGTCACTGAACATTAGATGTTTAATTTGTGATTTTGAGCCTAAATATGTCAATACTGCACTTGAAAATGAAGAATGGGTAAGTGATATGAATGAAGAGATAGAGAAGATTGAGAAGAACAAGACATGGACACTAGTACCAAGACCTGATGACAAGAATGTCATCGGTACCAAATGGATATTCAGAAACAAACTGAATAAGAATGGAGAAGTCACAATAAACAAAGAAAGGTTAGTATGCAAGGGATATGCACAAGAAGGTATTGATTATGGAGAAACCTTTGCACCCGTTCCAAGACTAGAAGGTATTAGAATTTTACTTGCTTATGCTGCCTACAAAGGATTCAAGGTATACCAGATGGATGTCAAATCTGCAATCCTAAATGGAATATTAGAGGAAGAGGTATACATTGAACAAATAGAAGGGTTTGTTGATCCAGACAAGAGAAACATCATATGTAGACTACACAAAGCCTTGTATGGATTGAAACAAGCAACTAGAGCCTGGTAGGAAAGACTTAACTCTTATCTCATAAGCATTGGATTTTTAAGAACTAGTGAAAATATAAATCTATACCTAAAAGAAGATATTGATTCTAACATTCTAATTGCTGAAATATTTGTTGATGATATCATATTTGGAGGCAATAATATGTTATGCAAATAATTTGCTGATGAAATGAGAAAATAGTTTGAGATGTCAATGTTTGGGGAGAACAAATTATTTCTTGGTCTACAGATTCTTCAACAAGCTTGCAAACATATATATCACTCAATCCAAATACATCAAGGAAGAACTGAAGATATTCAAGATGGAAGATTCCAAACTAGTTGGAACACGTATGGGAATTAGATGTAAGCTGACAAAGGAAGACAAGTCACTTGAGGTAAGTCAGACTTTGTATAGATCAATGATTGGAAAGATAATGTATGTTGTTCATACTAGACAAGATATAGCACATGCAGTTGGACTAGTTGGAAGATTCTCTGCTAATCCCAAAGAATCACACATGGCTGCTATCAAAAGAATTTTGAGATATCTGAAGAACACCGAGGACTATGGCTTATGGTATAACAAAGAAGGAAAATTTAAGCTACAATTCTATACCGATGCTGATTGGGATGGAAACATAGATGACCGAAAGAGCACAACTGGAGGAGCATTCTTTATGGGTGACAAAATTGTCACATGGATCAGCAAGAAGCAAGGATGCATCTCACAATCTACTGCAAAAGTAGAGTATGTAGCTACTGCTGCAAATTGATCTAATATTGCATGGATCAAACAACTACTGGAAGGTATGAATATGGAGATTCTTGAACCAGTAATTATCTATTGTGATAATACCAGTGCAATAAACATCTCAAAGAATCTAGTCATGCATGCTAAGACTAATCATATTGCTATCAAGTATCATTACTTAAGAGAACAAGTTCAAGAGAAAGAGGTGATACTATAAATTGTTCAATCCAAGGAACAATTAGCTGACATATTCACCAAGCCATTGCCAAAAGATACATTTGAGTACCTGAGAAAGAGACTAGGGGTCCAACCCTTGTCTATTGGTCACTAAGCTAACTAGAAGGTTGCATCAGCCTACACACAATCAAAAGATAATTCATGTTGATGCAAGCAAAGAGATGGACTGCAAAGATACATTTGTACACAATAAGGTACTTATCTGCACCAAACATTAGAGATATTATTGGCTAATACAGAGCTATTTTGCTGATGGAAAGGGAAATTCAAGGAGTATATTAAAAAAAGAGGAGAAGGATTGACTTTGGCATTGTTTTCAAAGGGAGAGATGACTCAAGAAAGGGAGAGAATATCCTAAGGGAGAGAAGTCCTAAGCAAAAAGAACATATCCTTATGAAATATCCAGAAGGGAGAGATGTAACTTGTGATGGAAAGAAGCTCTTAAAGAAGAAAATACATACAAAGGGAGAGATGACTGTCAAAGGAAAAAGAGATGATCAAGGAGAGGAACAGTCAAAGGGAGAGAACACATCATACATCAAAGCAAGAGACTGAATCAGAAGATGCTACATCTATCTAGTGAAGTGAATAAAGATTGAAGAAGATACTCTGCAAGAAACAAATCTAAGCTAGAAAAGCTTATCGAGAATCAGACATTTGTATTAGTTATTGAGCTAAAAGTTTGGTAGTTTGATGAACTACAAATGATATATTTCATAATGTATTAGTAGCCTGTAGTAATGTAGTGTGTTGCCATCAATGCCAAAGGGAGAGATTGATGAACATAACTGGTTGAATGTTTGAAGATGTTAAGTTGATGATCACCGAGATGCAGAAAGTCAATGCAAGACATTAAATCAGTTAATGTATTATATTGTTATTGATGTCAACTTAATATAAATCTGATTGGTTGTATACATAATGTCAAAGAATTCAAAGAACCAGAAAGATAAAGTTTATGCTATCAGTAATGCATAAAAGTTTGGTATACACTAAGTGACAACAGACACCGACGGGCAGTGCACCTCGACGGATAGTGAGAACCGAAAGTCATAGTGATACCCGAGCAAGAAACTCGACAAGCATTACCAAAAAATAGAATCAAAAGTCACAGTTTTTCCCGATGGGTAGACAACCCCGATGGACTGACAGAGATGCCCAAGGACAACTAAAGTCTAGACTGAGCTAACAGGGAGTTAAAACACCGAAAAGAATTGAAGTTAGGAAAATGACAAAAGACTTAGCTGGCAAGAGCTAAAGAAGGAGTTAACTGGTTGTTTACATTGTTTTCATCGACAAAATAAAGCTAGAGATAAGGTAGAGTTTTAAATTTTTTTTATTCTAGCTACCAAGGAGAAATCTGCAGGATAAAACTGAAGTAAGAATTTAAAGCAAGAAAGCCTAGAATTCCCAATCACACCAAGAACAAGAATGTTAAGGACTTAGAAATGGTGAAACTATCTCTATAAAGAGACAAGCTAATTCATTATGAATTAGGGGAGTGAATAGAGAAGAGGATGCTAAAGAGAAACTGATGAAGAAAGAAGTCTTCAATCAGACCTGATCAATCAAGCTAAAGGAAAGAGCTAAAGTTTTATGTAGACATCGAGCAACAGAGCAACAACATCACCAAGAAGAAAGAAGTGGAGAAAAGGTATTGAAAAGAAACATTGATCAGAAAGGCATTATGTGGTTACAATAGATCTAAAAACCTGAAATTCTAAGTTGCATATGTGAACAGATCATTTACTATTTTTTTAAACCATTGGATGAGAAAGTCTCTTAACCGAGCAGGATTTAACTATCCTTTCTATATTGAGATACATCCCAAGGAGTATCAAAAGCTTTGCTCATGAAGATAGCATAGAGATGTTAGATATCAAGTGACAAACTATTCTATTTAAATCCTCTAACAAGGTCACACCTAGCAGTGTGTTTGTAACCTTTAACAGGGTTGGCTCTTCACCGAGCTCACTTCAGAAGAGTAAAAATTTTGGGTTAACAGTCCCAAGTGGTTTTTCCCTTAACAGGGTCCCAAGTGGTTTTTCCCTTAACAGGGTTTCCACCTTAAAAATCCATGTGTCGAATGTGTTTATGAGTCATTGCTTTCATGTTTTGCATTACACATTACTAAAACAAGTTTTTCAGTAATCACTAGATTATTTATTGTATTTTGGTAAATAAAGACTACTAATCGGTAAATCAAAGAATAAGGATAAAAAGGTGAACTTTGAGCAGTAGTTATTTGATAAGATTGTTTAAAGGCATTCATCTTGTAGGACTGAAGATGACTAGAGGCTTATAATTGTGGTAATAAGTTTTTGGGTTGATTTATTGGAATATTTTTGAGGCCACTGATTCACCCCCCTCCCCTCTCAGTTATTCTAACAATATTTGACAAATTGTAGTGTTAGTTGACTGAATGCACCTTTGTCCTTGATGACAAAAGGGGGAGAATATGTTGTAATAGAACAATACAATGTATATTTTTTTGTTTTGTTGGTATTTACTTATGGAGTAAAATGAAAGGGGGAGCACTGCAATGGAACAATATTGTACATGGAAACCTATTAGTTAAAGAAATGGAAATATTTTGGTGGTCCTATTGTGAGTTACTTTGAATAATGTGTTATGATTTTATTTTTATTTTTCATTGTTTTGTACACATTTGGATTTGACAAGGTTTTCCATCAATGCCGAAGGGGGAGATTGTTGGCGTTGATCACCTAACTGGAAAAGATAATAAACATTGATACATGTCTAATCAAATGTTTTCATTGATGGTCAAACATACTAAATAATCTACTCCTACAATTGACCACAACCGGTAATAAAGAATATAATGGAACACCTAACTGACTAAGGTACACAACAACAATATGTTGAAAATATGGTGAATGTATATTGAGATCGAAGTATTATGAGGAGCGGTTTCGCAAGATGTATATTTCAGAGATGCCTGGATCAACCGATTATTAAAATGGTAAAGGAGTATTCTAATTTGAATGGTTTATCAGTATTCTGGAATAAACTTTGCAATATTATTTTTGTGATCGCTAAATGACAAATCGGTACAAATTTTAAGGCAAAGTCTGTTGAGAATGTTATTCAAATTGACAAGATTCTATTGGTTTGATTGGTTGTATGATTTTTCCTAAGGTTAATGATGATTTAGAACATTCTACAAGAAGTTGAACCTTTGTAGAAAGAAATCAGACATTTTGTGATGCAATAAGCTAACGTAATGAAACAAAGCATAAAAGGGACTAATCTAAACATAGATATTGATGCATGAAAAGAAATATTTTTTCATTTTTATTTTTTAACATGCAAATACAATGCAAGAATGAACTAGATCTATGAAACAAAGGAATAAAATATGCAATTTTTATGTCTTTTTTAATCATTGAATACGACCAAATATTAAAACCAAATGCATAAAATGTACAATGTAATGCATATAAATGAGATCTAAACACCAAATTAGAAGTGAAAATTTTATGATTCAGGTTCACCAAAATTAACAATGAAGGTGAACCTAGATACATAGAATGTAGCAAAGAAACAATGCATACAAAGGAGATCTAAACACCAAAAATTAGAATGAAAATGTTATGAGTTGGGTTCACCAAAATGTACAATATGAAATGAGAATCATGGGGGATAAATTCTCACTTCTTATGAGACATTGGCATAAGAAAATACCTCAAGACAAATATGATTGACCAACTCTAAATGGAAGAGAGTTGGTGCAATATCTATGGTTTTAGGCATTCTTTTCCTTTGCTACTTAGAATTGAGAATAAGAGAGGCAAAGTTTCTATGAAAATAGATAAATATAGAGATGAATAACCTTGTTGGAATTATATTTGAAGTACAATAAAAAAATATAAGAGAACTTGTGTGCACCTACAATCCAAATAGGATCTCACCTGATACATATTTGATTTTATGACTTCTAGGACTATGTAGACATGTAAGGTTTTGAATTTGAACTCCCACTACTGGCATCCGTGTCTGGGATGAATTTTAACTAATTCAGGGAGGAAGAGGGTGCCTAAAGTGCCCTCTTCTTGGGAAGAGGGTGCATAGGGTGTCCTCTTCTTTGGAAGACGGTGCCTAGGGAATCCTCTTCCTAGAAAGAGGGAACCAAAGGCATCTTCTTCCCTGCAACTAGGATTGAAAAGGGTAGATTTGGAAATGCCACAAAGTAGAGATGCTATTTCTTTTACTAGTACTTATTTCTGACTTTGTTTGTGCCTACAAATTTTAAAATGTGTGTGTGGGTGGCTATATAGGGGTTTGCCTTAGTCAACCTCCCATTTGAGTGATTTCTTCCTCCACAAATAGCCAATATGATAGAGAGCTATGTGTATGCTCATGAAACTAGAGTTTCCTAAGATTAATATGAGATAAAATGCATAAATGAAATTTAGAAATCTACCCTAGTGTGTTAGAGTAAAACCCTATATGATTATGTAATTAAATATGATTGATAACATGTAAATAAGTTTAGATCTAAAGCTCAAATGTATAGATCTAAGGATAACAAGAAACCATACCTAAACCAAAAGGTAGAGTATAAGCTAATCATCAGTTGGTGATCTCCTAGTAATATTCATAATCCTTTGAAGATTTCACATTGATGTCAATGTGCTTGTTGAATGATTGATTTAGGAAAGTAGCCTTTACATCTTGATGCTTGCTGATTTTGTCTTGATCTGCAGATCCTTACTTCATCGGATGCCTTTAAATTGAAGATCCAACTTTGCAATTGCTTTCATCTTAGAAAAATGAAATAAGATACTTTCTTTTATACCAAAACATGTGATAAACTCAAAGGAATTCAACAAGATGATAAGACTTTCCAATATCTGAAAAAGAGAGTGATTGAATAGCCTATCTTGGCCTTACCTGACTTCAATAAAGTCTTTCAAATAGAGTGTGATTCTAGAGTACATGCTATAGGGGAATTTTTAAGCCAAGATAACAAACCCATAACATACTTTAGTGAAAAATTAAATGATGCAAAGAAAAATTTCTCTTCATATGACTTAGAAATGTATGAAATGGTTCAATCACTAAAATAATGGAGACACTACCTTCAACCTAAATATTTTGTGATCTATATAGACAATCATTCACTTACATTCATCAATAGCCAACAAAAACTCAGTCAAAGGTAAATTAAGTGGGTTGAATACTCACAAAATTCACTTTCACAATCAAACACAAGAAGGGGTAGGGTAACATGGTGGTTGATGCTTTAAGTAGGAGAGAATTAATGGTGCAAGAAATTTAGTCAAAAATTATTGGGATTGAGGTATATAAAGAGATGTATAAGGGTGATGAATATTTCAAGGAAGTATATGAGTTTTGTAAGCAACCTATTAGTATCAATAGGGACAAGTGGTTAGACTATCTTGTACATGATTGTTTATTGTTCAAAGAAGCAGAACTTTGTGTGCCAAAGTGTTCCATGAGGGAGAATATTATCAAAGAAAAGAATTGTACCAAGATTATACCAATCCTTACCTATTCCTAATAGGCCTTGGGAATCCATTAGCATGAACTTTGTCATGGGTTTTCCAAAGATTCTAAGGGGTTTTGATTCAATTTGTGTAGTTGTTGATAGGTTTTCCAAGATGGTTCACTTCATTCCTTGAAAAATTACAAGTGATGCTTCATATGTTACAGGTTTTTTCTTTAAAGAGGTTGTCAGACTACATGAATTACCATTAAGCATAGTTTCTAATAGAGATAGCAAGTTCGACACTTTTGGAGACACTATGGAGAAATCTTGTTACAAACCTCAATTTTAGGTCAACCTACCACCCTCGGAAAAATGAAAAAACTGAGGTAGTCAATAGGGGCTTAGGTATCCTACTAAGATGCCTTTCAAAGGATCATCCTAAACAATGGGATCTTGTGCTACCTCAGGCGGAGTTTTCCTATAATTATTTATTGACCAAGAGAATTAGTAAGATCTCATTTTAAGTGGTCTATGGCATACAACCAATAGGAGTGTTTGAATTAAGAGACATCAATGGTGTGGAGAAGAAAAGTGAAGAGGGTGAATAATTTGCAATTTCCATTCAAGAGATACATCAACAAGTGAAACAACAGGTACAAGCTAGTGTGAAAAAATACAAGCAAAAGGCAGATTTGAAAAGAAGAAAGGCCAGTTTTAAGATTGGAGATCTTGTATTAGCACAGCCCAAGAAAAAAGGTTTCTCAACGGTGAATATACCAAGTTGAAGATGAAGAAGATAGGTCCTTGTAGGTTTGTTAAGAAATTTTCCAACAATGCCTATGAGATTGAATTGCCTAGTGGAGTAGGCACATTCCCAATTTTAAATGTTGTTGATTTCTTCTCTTACAAAGGAGATGCCAATGATGATGGAGTAGGTATACAATCCATGTTATATATTGATTAGGAAAAGAACCTAACACAAAAAACCAATAGATTTAGAATGCATTCTTGACACAAAAGAGAGGCAAAAGACTAGAGGACACCAATACTTTCAGGATTTGGTAAAATGAAAATAACTACGAATTGAGGTTGCCACATGGATGACTGAACCAAATATCATAAAGCATGGTAAGACTATTGCAAACCTTCTCTTAGGTGGAACCTGAGTTTCTTTCTCTTTCCCTTGGGAGTATGATACAGGAGCATCACTTTAGTAGTGCATTCATGCTCATTCTTATGTTATAAGTCCTTTCTTTAGGTAGTGTAGGTATCAGGGGATCCATTGGGACCATTTACAATGGTTCAAGTTGTGTAAATAAGCCTAGGAATTCAAATTTGGGATTTTCCTGTCAAAATACAAATTTGAATTTCCTACTGATTTTTGGATTGTGGGAGAGGTGGGGTTTGTTCCTAAACCTTAGATTTTGGTTTGTTTATGCAAATATGTTCATGGAAGATCATTTAAGACCATGAAGGGTCTATTTTTAATGTTTTTTTCTAGTCCTAGGTAGTGTTCAAGGACAAAGTTATGCAAGTTTGAAGCGAAAGTCATAACAACACTTTAGGTTTTTGCTAAAAAGCATGTATCTTTGGTGGATAATTTTTCTTGATACATTTTTCACATAAAATGAATGAAAGAACATGCTCCAAAAATCTTTGAAGGATTTTTTGATGGGAAACCCCTTGTTTTTTTATAGTTTTATGACAATTTTTTTGTGATAACAGTTCAAGAATTGCTTTGTACAAAACATGACATGCCTAGAAATGATTGGAAAAGTTGGAGATATGTTTTTAGAATCAAATGAAATTGGTTTGGAGTGATTTCATAATGTTTTTCTCAAATTCTGGAAAAATTACTACAAATTGCCCTGTCTCCGAGCTAGGGTTTCTAGCGAGTTTGAAAATTTTGTAACTTTTGATTTCGCCGTTGAAAAATCGTGAAACTTTGTAAAATCCTTCATTAGATTTCTCCCAAGTGCCCAGTAAATTAAATTCCAAAATTCAATCATATGTGTAAGTTATGTAGGTCTGAGTGTGTTTATTACCTAGTGAGTTGAGGGTTTGGTGAAAAAATGATCTTTTGAGTTTTTCCTAGGAGAATGAGGGTTTGTAGAATCTAGGTGGAGTGTCTATGGATTTGAGAAGCTTGAGTAGGCATAAAATTGTATGAATGCCCAATTAGGCCTTCCTAGAGCAAATATTGCGAGAAATATAGAAAATGTAGGGTTGTAAGGTTTGAATCCCATTTGGTGACAAAGTTGTTTATTCTCTCCATCATTATGCTACTTTAGAGAAAGCCATTTTTTTATTACCACAAGAAAAAATAATATTAACTGGTGCATTTAATGCTAGAAAAATAAAACAACCAATCTATTTAATTAGGCATACAAGGAGGAAATAACACTCCTCTATGGCTAGAGGAAAATGGGGACTAAATTTAGGAATGTAAGTCGCATGATGGGGATAGGAATGTGCCACATTTTGGGGTGGAACTTCTAGGTTTATATAGTCTATATGGCATGATTATTTGTAACGACATGAAAACTTGGTCAAGATCTCCAATGGTATCCATTGTAAAACCTACAATGGACAACATGTGGTGAACTATTTGATCTACTCTTGGAGTTCTATTCCCAGGTTGTTGGAGTTCAATATTAGGGTTGTCCAACAAAGTTGAAATTTGAGCATATGCCTCCTCTCCTTGTTAAGTGTGGCATCCACACAAATGAATTTTAAGGAAGGAAAACCCAACATATGCATAGGAAAATGCATACACAAGGTAAAATCCTTTTAAATCAAGAAAATCAAAAGATTTTTCATTTTGTGCTTGCACTTAAGAAACACCCTCAAGGAAAACAATTGTAGATGTGAGTATATTTCCAGCAATATGTTGATCACTTTGACCCATAAGGTTTTAATAGTGAGTAAGAGATATCATCCTATGAAGAGGATTTAAAGTGATTTCTTGACTAACCCTCAGTATGACAAAGAATGCAAGGTTGCTAAAAGATGTTTTATAGAGAATAACCAAACAAACAAAGCAAGAGAAAATATGAACAATTGTAAAAAATTAAAAAATAAAGATATGTAATTTCTAGAAGGAAAGAATTGACATCTTTGGGAAAGCAAAATTCCAAAGGCTTTTGGAGGGAGCTACAAAAAAGAAGAAGAAAACCTGAAAATAATATCATTGATGTCCACTGGTTAGATTATGTGAAGCTACTTTATGAGCAGGTGGAAAATAAAGGTGACCCTCCCATAATTGATTCATCTATTGAGATTTTTTCGATGAAAGACACAAAACAGGTCATAAGTAAATTAGCAATTGGTAAAGCTCAAGACATTGATGAGCTACATATATAATTTTTAAAATGGGGAGTTGACCTACTTTCTCTAGACATGAAGAGGATTTTTAACAGTGCCACACAAAGAGACTCATGAGTTAAGTGGACTAGTAGGGTTGTTATCTCAAATTTAGAAAGTGGTGATATTAAGAATCCTTCTACTATTGTACTATAATGATCAATCGTATTATTGCAAAACTTTAGAAGCATGCTAGAACATAGAATAAATAAATAGGTAGAAAAAAGAGGGAAAGAGAGAAAAAGAGAAGATTGGCCTTAGACAAAGGCATACTACCATGATCATTTCATCACTCTTAGGCACTTGATTGGAAAGGTTCAGAATTGTTAGAAATAATTGAGAGGGGGGCAGGGGAGTGAATCAGTAGCCTCAACAATTTATCCAATAATCCAACCAAAAATTTATATCACAAATATAAAACCTCTAGTTATCTTCAGTCCTACAAGATGTATGCCTTTAAATAATCTTATCAAATAACTATTGCTCAAAAATAATCTGTTTATCCTTTTTCTTAAGCTTTACCGAATATCAGTCTAGCCTTTACTGAAATACAGTAAATAACTTAGTGTTTACTGATCAATCCTGTTTTAGCAATGTGTAAAACAAAACATCAAAGAAATGAACCATATACACATTTGCCACATGGATTTTTAATGTGGAAACCTTGTTAAGGGAAAAACCACTTGCGACCGGTAACCCAAAATTTTCACTCTTCTGAAGTGAGCTCGGTGAAGAGCCAACCCTGTTAAAGGTTACAAACACACTGTTAAGTGCGACCTTGTTAGAGGATTTAAAACTTTTGGTTAATCTTTTGACCTTGTGCATTTACTATGCTGTCAACAAGTAAAAAATTTTTGATACTCCTTGGGATGTATCTCAATATATAAAGGATGATTAAATCCTACTTTGTTAAGAGATTTTTTGAATCAATGGTTAAACTGAAACAATATATGATCTATTCATTAATACAACTTTGAATTGCAGATTTTTAGATCTATTGTAAGTCCACAATACCTCTTCTGATCATTGTTCTCTTCAATTCCTTTGCTCCACTTCTTTCTACTTGGTGAATGTTGTTGCTTCCAAATTGCTCGGTGTCTGCAGAATTCTTGACTCTTTTCTTCAGTCAGTATGATCAGATCTACATGAAGACTTTAATCTTCACCAGAATTATCTTCAGCATCCTCTCTTTCATAATGAACTAGAGCTTGTCTCTTATATAGACATGATTTCACCATTTCAATGTCCTTGTCTTTCTTGTTCTTGATGTAGATTGCTTTCTTGATTCACAATTCTCACCATGCATTTGCTTTAAAGCTTTGCTTTAGTTTTATCCCATAGATTTCTCCTTTACTACTGGGATTAAAACTAGCTTTAAATATCTCCCTTATCTGATTGATGAAAACAAAGTAATCAATCAGTTAACTCTAAATTTAGCTCCTGCCAGCTAAGTCTTTTGTGGTTCTAAACTCCAGTTCTGATCGGTGTTTAACTCCTTGTTTTCTTGGTCAGGACTTCAGTTGTCCTCAGGAATCTCTGTCCGTCAGTGTTGTCTATTTTTTGGGAAACATTGTGACCTTCAATTCTGCTTGGGTATCACTTTGATTATGCTCGGGTATCACTTTTTTGGGTATCACTGTGACTTCTTCTTAGGGTTCTCTGTCTGTCGGGGTGCACTGTCCATCGATGTTTGCTGTCACTCGGTGTATACTGAACTTTTATGCATTACTGATAACATAACCTTTATCTCTTTGGTTCTTTGAAGTCTATGACAATATGTATATGACCAATAAGATTATATCAAGTTGACATCAATGACAATACAATATATTAACTGATTTAATGTCTTGCATTAACTTTTTGTAGCTCGGTGATTATCAACTTAATATCTTCAAACATTCAATCAGTTATAGCTCATCAATCTCTCCCTTTGGCATTGATGGAAACATACTACATACTACTAATACAATATGAAATATATGAGTTGTAGTTCATCAATCTCTACCAAACTTATTGTTCTATAATCAATTCAAATGTCTGACTCTCGGTAAGCTCTTCTAGCTTAGATTCAATTCTTGCAGAGTACTTTTTCTTCTTTCCCTTCACTGGATAGATATGCATTGTCAACTTTTCCAATTCTCTCCCTTTGATGGATGGTTGTTTCTAATCTTTGCTCTCCCTTTGACTCTTCCTCTCTTTGATGGATATTTATTTTCTCTCCCTAGATGATCATGATATTTCATATTTGAATATCTCTTTTTCCTTTGACAACAACATATGTCATTGAATACTTCTCTCCCTTTGGATGATCTCTCTCCCTCATCTCTGGATATTTCATAGTGATGTATTCTCTCCCTTTGACAACAACGCCAAACTATATCCCCCTTTCTTTAAAATATACTCCTTGGATTTCCTCTCCATCAGCAATATAGCTTTGTATTAACCAACAATATCTCTAGTGTTTGGTGCAGATAAGTACCTTTCTGTGTACTGATATATCATTGTAGTCCATATCTTTGCTTGCATCAACATGATTGATCTTCTGATAATGTGTAGGCTGATGCAACTTTCTAGTCATCTTTAGTGACCAGTAGACAAGGGTCGGACCCCTAGTCTCTTCCTCAGGTACTCAAATGTATCTTTTGGCAATGGCTTTGTGAATATGTCTGCTAATTTCTCCTTGGATTGTACATATTCTAGTATCACCTCTTTTTCTTGTACTTGTTCCCTCAAGTAATGATACTTAATTGCTATATGATTTGTCTTAGCATGCATGACAGGGTTCTTTGAAATGTTAATTGCACTTGTATTATCACAATAGATAATCACTGGTTCAAGAATCTTCATATTCTTACCTTCCAGTAATTGCTTTATCCATGCAATGTTAGAGAAATTTTCAACAACCACATATTCTGCTTCTGCAGTGTATTGTGAGATACATCCTTTCTTCTTACTTATCCATGTGACAAGTCTGACACCCATAAAGAATGCTTCTCTTGTTGTGCTCTTTCTATCATCTATGTTTCCATCCCAATCAACATTTGTATATACTTGAAGCTCAAATTTTCCTTCTTTGTTATACCATAGACCATAGTCCTTGGTATTCTTCATATATCTCAGAATTCTTTTGATAGCAGTCATCTGTGATTCTTTGGGATTATCAGAGAATCTTGCAACTATTCCAACTGCATGTGCTATATTGAGTCTTGTGTGTACAACATACATTAGTTTGCAAATCATTGATCTATATAAGGTCTGATTTACCTTGATTGACTTGTCTTCCTTTGTCAGCTTGCATCCGGTTGCCATAGGTGTTCCAACTGGTTTGGAATCTTCCATCTTGAATATCTTCAGCACTTCCTTGAAGTATTTTGATTGTGTGATGTAGATGCCTGTATCATGTTGAAGAATCTATAGACCAAGAAATAATTTGATCTCCCCAAACATTGACATCTCAAACTCTTTGCTCATTTCATCAACAAATAATTTGCATAACATATCATTACCTCCAAATATGATATCATCAACAAATATTTCAGCAATCAGAATGTTATCATCAGCATCTTCTTTTAAATATAGATTATTGTTATCACTTGTTCTTACAAATCCAATACTTATGAGATATAAGTGAAGTCTTTTATACCATGCTCTCGGTGCTTGTTTCAATCGATACAAGGCTTTGTGTAGTCTACAAACCATGTTCCTCTTGTTAGGATCAACAAACCCTTCTGGTTGTTCAATGTATACCTCTTCTTCTAGTATTCCATTTAGGAATGCAGATTTTACATCCATTTGGTATACCTTGAATCCTTTGAATGCAGCATAAGCAAGTAGAATCCTCACTCCTTCTAGTCTAGCAACAGGTGCAAAGGTTTCTCCATAGTCAATACCTTCTTCTTGTGCATACCCTTTGCATACTAATCTTGCTTTATTCCTTGTGACTTCTCCATTCTCATTCAGTTAGTTTTTGAATATCCATTTGGTACCAATGACATTTTTGTCATTCAGTCTAGGTACTAATGTCCATGTCTTGTTCTTCTCAATCTCTTCTATCTCTTCATTCATAGAACTGACCCATTCTTCATTTTCAAGTGCAGTATTGACAGATTTTGGCTCAAAATCACAAATAAGACATCTAGTGTTCAGAGACTTACTTCTTGTTCTCATTCCAACCTTTTTGTCTCCTATGATCTGGTGCTATGGATGGTGTCTTCTGACATACTTGGAAAGTACTGGTTTAGCTCTTGGTTCTTCATTTTGATCATCCTCTTGACCTTCATTTTGATATTCATCGCTCGAAACATCATTGTGAGCAATTTCCTAATTTTTGGTGTTTGCAGCCTGATGCTCGGATGCATTGTTCTGTCGCTCGGTAGCGATACATTGTTGCTCGGGCAGAGTGTCAGGTTCTTCATAGTAGAAAAATATATTGTAGTCTTCTGGTTCTTTTCTTCTTTTCTCATCATTTTTCTTAGTGAATTCGTTCACTTTGACATTTGCACTTTCAATGATTTTGTTAGAGGATTTGTTAAGACATTTATAAGCCTTTCTTTTGGTAGAATAACCTAGAAATATTCCTTCATCACCTTTGGAGTCAAGCTTTCCATTTCTATCATCTTTCAAAATATAACACTGACTTCCAAAAATTCTAAAGTAACTTACATTAGGTGTGTATCCATACCATAGCTCATAAGGTGTCTTATTGGTGTCTTTCTTCAATTGAACTATGTTTAATGTATAGACAGTAGTACTGACAGCTTCTCTCCAGAATGTTTGTGTGATGCCTTTCTTAATCATCAGTGTTCTGGCACAATCAACGATTGATCTATTCCTTCTCTCAGTAATCCCATTTTGTTATGGTGTTCTTGGTGCAGAAACCTGTCTTTGAATTCCATGCTCATTACAAAAGTTAGTGAATTCATCATAAATAAATTCTCCTCCTCTATCTGATCTTAGACATTTTAGTTCCTTTCCACTTTGTTTTTCCACTATAGCTTTATACCATTTAAACATATTGAATGCTTCTTATTTTTCTTTTAAGAACATAACAGTCATCATTCTAGAATAATCATCAACAAAGAGAATGAATTGTCTATCACCATAGTAGCTCTTTGTTCTCATTGGTGCACATAAGTCAATATGGACTAATTCTAGAATAGCATTAGATGTGTAGGTTTTGCTCTTGAAACTAGACATTGTCATTTACCTTTTTGACAATTTTTACACATGACATGGTCTGGTTTTGACATGCTTGGTAAGCCTCTTACTTTTCTTGTATTGCTTATCCTAACTATGTTGTCAAAGTTCACATGACATAACCTTTTATACCACAACCATATGTATTCATTTCTAGCTATTAAACAAGTGGTATTAATATCATCAAGATAGAATAGGTTACCTTTTTCCTGTTCACCAGTTCTGATCAACCTTCCTGATTCATTAAATATCTTCACCTTTTTGTTCTCAAATGCAACTCGGTGACCTATGTTATTTAGCTGTGAAACACTCAATAGATTATAGTTAAGTCCTTTTACCTAGTATGCATTTTCACATTTGATTAGATTATTCAACAAGATTGTTCCTTTTCCTTCAACTGGACAAGGTGAGTCATTACCCATTCTTACTAATCCACCATTATAATATTCAAAAGTTTCAAACTTTTCTTTATCTCTAGTCATGTGGTGAGTACAACCACTATCAATAATCCAGACTTCATTTTTACTAACCTTAGATATGAGTGCAGTTTCAACATACCTTTCTTCTTCGTCTGAATCATCCATCATAGAAACAAATATAGTCTCAATATCTTCGTCAGACTCGGTGTCAATATTTTTAGCTTTGTTTTCAACCAGGTAACAAGCCTTCTTGCCTTTGTCCTTGCATTCTCGGTTATCTCTTCTATCAGATTGTCAGTTGCTTTGGTAGTCTCGGTCATCACTTCTATCAAACTTCATTTCATAAGATCTGTTATTTTTTCTCTTGTTAGGACATCTAGTAGCAAAGTGTCCAATCTCTTTACAATTAAAACATACCAATGGTAATTTATCTTTGTATTTGCCTTTGCCTCTCTGTAATATTCTAGCCATTAGTGCTCCAATTTCATCAACTTCTTGTTCATCACTATCACTTTCACTATCATTTCTCATAGTATGTCTATGACTTGATTTACTTATTTTCAGAGAAGATTTGAATGTAGACTCAATAGACGGTAAGACACTATTGTCATAGTTATTCATCTCAAATGAAATAAGTCTACCAATCAAAATATCTAGAGTAACATTGTTGCCAGCTACTGCTCTCATTTCTTGTATAGAAGATACTCTAATAGCATAAACAGGTAGTAAGGTTCTTAAAAATTTACTTACCACTGTTTCTTCCTCGAGTACTCCTCCTACTCCTTGGATAACATTAACAACTTCTTTGATTTTGCCACTGAATTGAGTGATGTTTTCTCCTTCTTTCATTCTAAGGTCATCAAAATTTTCTCTTAGACTTTCAGCTTTAGCCCTCAACACATTTGTATCTCCTCCATGTACTAGCTTGAGTTTGTTCCACATTTTCTTTGTAGATGTGCATGTTTTTCCATCTTCAAATTCAGAATTGGAGGGTGAAGAGGCAAGTTCTATCATCATTGAATTGTGTTCAAGTTTCTCTCTCATTTGATCAAGTGTCGGAGGTCTAGTAGGTAACACAAATTTAGTATCCAAGTACTGTGTGGAGTCATTTCCAATACCTAATAAGTGGAGTCTTAGCTTGCTTTGCCATGATGTAAAATTGTCCTTGTTCAACTTAGGCACCTCCCTTTTGCTCATCTTGTGATCTTTAGCTTAGGTCGTTAAACCTTCCTTTCAAGCACACAAGCTCTGATACCAATTGTTAGAAATAACTAAGAGGGGGGGGGTGAATCAGTAGCCTCAACAATTTAACCAATAATCCAACCAAAACTTTATATCACAAATATAAAAACTCTAGTTATCTTCAGTCCTACAAGATGTATGCCTTTAAATAATCTTATCAAATAGCTATTGCTCAGAAATAATTTGTTTATCCTTTTTCTTAATCTTTACCGAATAGCAGTCTAGCATTTACTAAAATACAGTAAATAACTTAGTGTTTACCGATCAATCTTGTTTTAGCAATGTGTAAAGCAAAACATCAAAGCAATGAACCATATACACATTTGACATATGGATTTTTAACGTGGAAACCTTGTTAAGGGAAAAACCACTTGGGTCTGGTAACCCAAAACTTTCACTCTTTTGAAGTGAGCTTGGTGAAGAGCCAACCCTGTTAAAGGTTGCAAACACACTGTTAAGTGCGACCTTGTTAGAGGATTTAAAAATTTTGGTTAATCTTTTGACCTTGTGCATTCACTATGCTGTCAACAAGTAAAAACCTTTTGATACTCCTTGGGATGTATCTCAATATATAAATGATGATTAAATCTTACTCTGTTAAGAGATTTTCTAAATCATTGATTAAACTGAAACAATATATGATTTGTTCATTAATACAACTTTGAATTGTAGATTTTCAGATCTATTGTAAGTGGATAAAGGTTACAAACACACTATTAAGTGTGACCTTGTTAGAGGATTTAAAACTTTTGGTTAATCTTTTGACCTTGTGCATTCACTATGCTGTCAACAAGTAAAAACCTTTTGATACTCCTTGGGATGTATCTCAATATATAAAGGATGATTAAATCCTACTCTGTTAAGATATTTTTTGAATCAATGATTAAACTGAAACAATATATGATTTGTTCATTCATACAACTCTGAATTACATATTTTCAGATCTATTGTAAGTCCACAATACCTCTTCTGATCAATGTTCTCTTCAATTCCTTTGCTTCACTTCTTTCTGCTCGGTGAATATTGTTGCTTCTTTGTTGCTTAATGTCTACAGAATTCTTGACTCTTTTCTTCAGTCGGTATGATCAGATCTACATGGAGACTTCAATCTTCACCAGAATTCTCTTCAACATCCTCTCTTTCATAATGAGCTAGCTTGTCTCTAAAATAGACACGATTTCACCATTTCAATGTCCTTGTCTTTCTTGTTCTGGACGTAGATTGCTTTCTTGATCCACAATTCTCGCCATGCATTTTATTTAAAGCTTTGCTTTAGTTTTATCTTATAGATTTCTCCTTTACAAATAGGATTAAAACCAGCTTTAAATATCTCCCTTATCTGATCGATGAAAACAAAGTAATCAATCAGTTAACTCTAAATTTAGCTCCTACCAGCTAAGTCTTTTGTCGTTTCTAAACTTTGGTTCTGATCAGTGTTTAACTCCTTGTTTGCTCGGTCCTAACTTCATTTGTCCTTGGGCATCTCTGTCCGTTGGTGTTGTTTGTCTATTGGGAAACACTGTGACCTTCAGTTATGCTCGGGTATCACTTTGGTTCTTCTTGGTAATGCTTGCTCAGGTATCACTGTGACTTCTTCTCGGGGTTCTTTGTCTGTTGGGGTGCACTACCCATTGGTGTTTGTTGTCACTTGGTGTATATTGAACTTTTATGCATTACTGATAACATAACATTTATCTCTTTCGTTCTTTTAAGTCTATGACAATATGTATATGACCAATCAGAATATATCAAGTTGACATCAATGACAATACAATATATTTGTATGCGGTAAATTTGGCCTTGTTAACTCACCATACACCTCAACATAGTACTTCTTCATCAGATACACACAATACTGAATATGAGATTATTCATCTTGCCTGTCTGCATGATTCGACCTGTTGCTTGCCTTCTATCCAGATGGGGTTTTCGAAATAGCTCTCAAAACGAGAGTCTCACAACCATAGACCAATCTAGGAATGAAGGATTTTTCTCCATGAATGTAATACAATGCAAGATTATTCTAAGAATTGAAAGATGTAAGATTAATCAAAGACATGATTTCAATGCAATTATTCTAGAAATTGAAATTAATCTATTGCAAAATGAGATTATTCTATATGAGATTATCAACTAAGAATGTGGCAATAATTCAGTATTCTAACAATGCATTAAAGTAAGTGGGGGTTTTGAATGAGGAATGAGAGTTCTTTTATAGACTCAGAGGTGATCAGAATAGAAACTTTCTTCTTTGAAATAAAACAGATAGAAAAGCCAGTTTAAATTAGAAAGCTTTATTTAAAAGAATACAATAAATTGTTTTCCCTTTTGCTTTAACTGTTTTCTTCCTTTGATTTAATTCTGTTTTATTTGAT
>MU226274.1:270884-324639 GCA_018584345.1 Thuja plicata | reverse complement strand
ATGAGATTATCAACTAAGAATGTGGCAATAATTCAGTATTCTAACAATGCATGAAAGTAAGTGGGGGTTTTGAATGAGGAATGAGAGTTCTTTTATAGACTCAGAGGTGATCAGAATAGAAACTTTCATCTTTGAAATAAAACAGATAGAAAAGCCAGTTTAAATTAGAAAGCTTTATTTAAAAGAATACAATAAATTATTTTCCCTTTTGCTTTAACTGTTTTCTTCCTTTGATTTAATTATGTTTTATTTGATTTTAATTGTTTTCTCTCTTTAAAGCACAATTAATTCAAAGATTCTATTTCTGAACAGAAGAAAGATTTTTGAGAGAAATCCAATTAATTAAATAAATATGACCTCATAAATAGGTTTTTCTCAATTATCTGAATAATTAAATTCAAATATTGAAATGAGGATATTTATTTAATAATTAAATATTATTTAATCCCTTTTTCATGTGTCTTAGCTAAAGAGGGTGAATTTAATTTAATTAAAGTGCTAGGACTTTATAATTAAATTAATTCAATCATATGGTTTGTTTAGCTAATAGATATTTAGGAATTAAATATAATGTATGATTAATGCAGATTTAGGATTTTCTGCATTTGACACTTAGGTCGAGTAGAGTCAATCAAAACTCAGAATTGCCTAGTACAATAAGACTTTGACGATTAAGAAGAATGACAAATGCAACAAAATTGGTTAGGGTTGCAAGATGCCAATTTTTGGGTGTTACAATATTAACTGATTTAATGTCTTGCATTAACTTTCTGCAACTCGGTGATTATCAACTTAATATCTTCAAACATTCAATCAGTTATAGTTCATCACGGAACACCCATGGTGGAGAAGCCTTTTGTTGTTTTGTTGATTTCAAAGTCTTTGAAATCATTCATAGAGACAAATTTTGATGTAGAATGGAGGAACTTAGGATACCCAATGATTATAGAGCGGTTTTTTCAATGAAATTTATAAGAAAGTTAGAGCTAAAATCAAAACTAAAGAAAGAGGGTATGTTTGAATGCTTTGGTAGCAACATTGGAGTCAAACATTGGTGTTCTCTTTCCCCCACGTTGTTTGTTTTGTATATGAATAAACTTGAAGATTGCTTAAACAAAACTATTGGGCAAGGGATTCGGTTGATAGGTTAAGTGGCGAAGTTGCTTTTGTATGTAGACAATCGAAAGACTTTAGAGCTCTTTTACCAAGAGGTTGGAATGCAAGTGAACATCAGTAAGAGAATAGTCATGATTTTTTCTTTGAAAAGGAAGAAGAATTTCCTTTTATTTTTTATGGAAGCTTGTTGGAGATAGTGAAAGAATACAAATACCTAGGAATTGATTTTCACACTAGGCTCAATGAGGATACTTGTAGAATTAAAAGAATACAAGGTGGTTGGAGAGATTTGTTATACTTCATAATAAGTGCAGGAAAGTGGAGTTATGGAATGGAAAATCAAGTAAACTCTTTTTAGTTTGTTGGTTGTGTCAATTGTCCTATATGGTTATGAGATTTATGAGATTTCAAGCTGCAAGTGTAGGCAAGTTGAGAGAATCCTAAAACATTTAATCACCACCTGTGTTGAAGTCAAATCAATGATCCCATATGAGATTCTTTTGGCTAAAGTGGGAATGTTTCCAATGGAAGCATCGGCAATAATTCATTTGCTATGCTACTTAAAGAGGATTGAGAACATAGATGAGCATTAATGGCTCAAATTGGTTGTTGAGTAGGAATTAAACCATAGGAAAAAGACTTGGAAGAAATAGAACAACAAGTGGATGAAAAAGCGGGACATTAGTTTGCACGATTGCCTCAACACTAATGAAGAGAAGAAAGGTTCATGTTACAAAAATCTAGGATTACAATGTAACCTAAACAAATTAGCCAAAAAAGAAGACAATCCCCAAAGAAGAGTGGGAACAAAGAACTTGCATTTTCTGCGAGAAAGAGGTGATTGAATAGAATGCTAATTCATCTGAATACTAAGTGTATGAGGATATTCAAAATTCAGTCTAAAAACATTTTGAAGGTGGACAGTTTGAATGAATTATGTGAGGCGGCAAGGCTTTACAAAACACAAAATTTCCTGATCAAGATTCACAATATAAGAGCTGACATCGAGAGAAACTTAAAAATGTGTTAACAGTTGTGTTCCTTGGTCCCTTAGGCCGCTTGGTCTTGTCAACATCATTAAAACTCTTTCATTTGTTCGTTCTTTACTTGAGGTTTGCAAATGCATTGACAAGTAGAAATAAATTCTCATTTGAGTAAAGAAGAGCAAATGTTTGTCAAATCCATTATCAAAGCAAGGAAACACCTCTATTTACTATGAATGTCAGGTAATGAGTTGAGTTAAGCATTGAAGCTCTCCTGGAACTTGGAAATAAACTTCAAGTCGAGAGATTGTTATAGCAAGTCCATGCATTTTAAAATTTTTACCAATAATAAGTTGAAATGCATAACATAGTGAGAGTGCAAACATGCAAGATGCACTTCTAAAAAAGTTAGTTCTTTGTTAAATAAGTCTAGTGCTGAATGCAGCTACAAAAACAGATCTAAATTTGACTTTCATATGAAATTACAGTTCTTAAAAAAATTGAAAATTTTAAAAATATAAAAACTTCATTAAATGTACCTTTTAGAATTTTGATTGCATATGTTTCCATGTCCAAAATCCAAATGCATGGTCTTCTATACTCTCCTTTAGATTCAGTTCACATGAAATGATTTCTTTTATTTCTTCTCAAATCTTAAAAATAAATCTTGCTGGGCTTCAGTTCCACAACTCTTCAAAGGGAATCATTTTTCTTCAAAGGGAATCCATTAATTATAGTTCTCACAAAGAGAGGTTCTGTCAGCTTCAGGTTGTGTATTGATTCTTTGTATAGTGGATAAAAGAATGCTCTTACTCATATAATGTATAGATGGGTAGATTGTTGCCCAAGCTACAGAACAATGAGTTATAGTTCTATTGTTATGTATAAAAAGCTAGGTCAGGACTTGAACCGTATTTGGATACATATGACCAGCAACAATGTCAAATGGACCTCCTGTTTTGTTCGATTATTAATTTATTTCTTAATTGCCTCCCTACTGTAGTCCAATCTGAAAGCTATAATTTCCATTGCATAAGGAAAATTAGATGCAAAGTGGCATAAAAAGTCAAGAAAAAAATTGATATACAAATTTGCACTTGCATGAATTTCATGGACTTCTCCATGCCTTTTCTATTGGGATTATGTTTATTGAAGGATGAACTTGATTTCTTTGTTTATGTACAAGGTTGTATTTATACAGTCATAATTACTGACTTATGGCTGCAGGGCTCCAATGAGGATACGGTGCCTTCAGTAAAGCTACAACACCAAAAACGTGAGACACAGATGTGCCTGAAATTATGTTGAAGGGAACATGCCTTTTAAGGTTTATCAAAATAATCTCCCTCAGTAAGGAGCTGCTGCTTCTGAGTAGTTCTGAACATGCTGCAAGGATGTTCAATCTTGCAGCTGTAATTAGGCTGCATTAGTCACTCAAATTGTTTAATTGCAAAATATTTCCAGGTTTACAATGTAAGAACAAAATAAAAGAACATCAGAAAATTCCAACTTGAAATATGACCTTGAGTATCTGGAGAGTACCCTATATGGTGCCACATTTGACACTGAACAGGCAACTTGGCAACCCTTTCCTGCAAAACAAACCACTACCTTAACTAGCCAAACAGTATGAAATTCTGATGGCAACAACATCTTGAAAATAATCTGCAAGAGGGAGATTAGAGGCAAGAGAAAGAGAGAACACATCTACTCCTTAAAATGCTGCACGAATATCTGCATCATAGCATCCCTTCTCCCAGTAGACTTCGTAAGCTACAAATCTGGCAGGGGAAGCCCCTTCCTGTGCAATCCCTTTTGCATAACCATAAAGACTGGCCTTTTTCAGAGAATTCCTACCTGCTGTGGACAGAATATGAGATCCATGCCCATTCATGTCTCGTGGCATACAGAGACCTCACCTTGTTTTTTAAGCCAAAAATGCTAAAGATTGAGAGCCAAATCCTGCAAAGCTCATTCTCATTAGCTCACTCTCATACCATGCAACTCATCAAAGTATCACTTATATTTGTCAAATGCTTAAAAACATATTGAATACAAAGAGACCATAACTTTAGTTGATAACTAATGTATTAAAAAAACTACAAGTCATCAAATCCTGTTTTCCTTACTGGTGATTCAGGCATTTCATATACTAGCAAGTTGCAAGCCTTGGTCGTTTCTGTAAACATGACAGAAACATCTTTCTTCAATGCATTGTAAAAAAACCCATGCTTATATTTTAAATACAACACTATTGCTTAAATATTTCTGAAAACTAATTTAAACACAGTAGCCTGAGGGCAAGTTATAGTTGTATTAGTTGGTTAAGAAGAAAGAAAAGATTGAGTTTCTGTAACAAGGAGGATATAGAAACTGGTAGACACAAAACCTACAAATGTTAATGTTCTCCAAAATAAATGTGAACATGTGGATATGACTCCAAGTCATAGGGGTGAGCAGCGAGGAGGGTATTGTTGCACTCTTTCTGAAGAGTCATATTTCACAGTATTCTAAATATGTGAATAATTTACCTGATTGAATTTTGAATATGCAACACTACCAAAAACAATATTGAAAACCACACTACAAGATTATATTATATTATATTTCCATCTGCACTTCATACCTCAACTCAATGGAAATGCATACCTATCTGCAGTAGGCTCAACAGACTTTAACATGCATTTCTTAATGCAAAAGATGAGATTCAATTTTAAGGTCCTCAAATACTTCCTTCATTTTCAGTTGAAAATCAGATCTTCTATTTGACTTCTCACCTTTGTTCTGATGATTTCTTGTTTGTGTGAGGCAAAGGCCTTTTCTCGTACTATTTGTGATGTACAAACTATATTCTGGGCGCGAATGATGAGACTTGCTTTCAATATAGCTGCGTGAACAAACACAGCATTTAAATAGTAAAACAATCCATGGAAATATTTATCACAAAAATTTGGTAAGGTGAGGTAACTTCAATGGCCTTAAGGGTAAAGTTGGCCAAAATTGATAGAATGAATTCACCAGAATATTAGAATGGAAACGAGATTAATAATGTAAATGAAGATCAAGAGGGAGATTAGAGGAGAGAAAAAGAAACATATCTACTCCAAACGCTGCAGGAATATCTGCATCATAGGATCCCTTTTCCCAGCAAACTTAGTAAGCTAAAAATCGTGCAAGGCGAGCTCCTTCCTGTGCAATCCATTCCCATTCATGTATCATGGCATACAGAGACCCCACCTTGATATTTTAGCCATAACACATAAATTTTTATGAATATATTAAATTCAAAGAAACCGTGATATTAGTAGATAACTAGCGTGTTCCTACCTGTACTTCGTAGCTCAGATAATCTATTTTCTGGCAAAGAAAAGCCAATTCCCAGAAACATGAACCTATAAAGCAATGTAGCTTTGCTCCCTGCAAAACACAATCCAAAAAAAACTCGTCATTATAATTCTTAATGCAGATCCCAAGATATGTATAGAAACAGTCCTTCAATTACAAAGGGAAACATTCCCAACAAAAATTGTTGTTCTTTATTTACCTCTTCCAGAGGCCAGAGGCCCAAGAGGATCAAAGGAGAAATAGAATTATGTGAAACCTAGAAATGCAATTTCTTTTGCAAATCGCCAAAACTCATTGGAAACGCATCAGGATCTGAACTTGCAGTAGACCCAACAAACTTAACAGGCGCTTCTTGCGGCAAAAGACGATATTCAATTTTAAGATTCTCAAATATATCCTTCATTTTCAATAACAAATCGGATCTTCTATTTGACTTCTCACAAATGTTCTGATAATTCATTGTATGTCTGAGGCAAAGGCCCATTCTCATACCATTAGTGTTCTCAATCTCCTTAACAAACAAGCTATACTCTGGGTGCCAATGATAAGGCTTGTTTTCAATATAGCTGCATAACAAACACAACACTCAAAGATTCAAACTTCCAATATTTATTTCAGAAATAAGATAAGCTAACCTAACCTTACTGGCCTTTGGGCCAAAATGGATAAAAGGACCTGTGAGAGTTTGTTTATTATTTCTCTGACTTCTTAATGTTAAGTGCAAATTTCTAGAAACTGTGTGATTATCCCAATCAAATATTTCATATGAAGACTGTTTGCAAATGTATGTGTAACTGCGCCTCGTATTATTACCATTGCTAAAGAAAACAAACAATCACAAATGGAAGGACCTGCGTATTCTATCCTTAAGTGCAGCAAGTTTTTCCACAGTAGTAGTAGCATCCACAAAGAAGTCGACACTCTCTCCCATATCTGGACTCCTATGATAGTTACTGATTGGTTTTGTAGATAATATAGAGTTCGGGTAGTATACTTTCTCGTTATCAGCGCTCAGAAACACTGTTGTGAGGATGTTCATTTCTTCCACAACCATCTGTACCATTCAAAAACCAATTAGTTGTACGGTTGTATTCTCTATGTAATGTGTGCAGCATTTTCTACTTTTCTACTTCTTTTATAATTCATTGGTGAATCTTCAGCATTCTTTTCTGCTTTAGCTAGAAGTATATTTATTTCCCATTCACTCATTTTAGTCATTTGTGAAAGGAGTGAATGGCGACTTTTACCTGAACTCCATCAACAACACACCGATCACCCACATCAAACGGATGTGTGATAAATACAAACACAATGGCTTCGAAGATTGTTTTGCACGTATTTCCAAACATGAAAGCCACAAGCAGCAGGTGAGATAATATAATAACAATAGCATGGGTGCTGGCAATGCCCAGAAGAACCAAAGAAAACATTAGTATGATTATGATCGCAACTGCATTGATCAGTCTGTGTAGCTGTTTAACTGCAGTTTTGGAGTCATTAAGAGACCGAGAAAGTAACTTCCTTTCTTCAAAAACATTCACCTGCCACCAAAAAGATAAATTAGTTAGTATTGCCTTGTTTAACTTTTTATGTGTTGTTTTCGTCATAATAAAAATACAAAATCGGGTCAAAATAACATGAAATGAGCCCAACAGTCCAAGCAAAACTACATCTAGCTATATGATGGGAGTGACATTTACAAGCAGTATGGAACTAGTTTTAAATAGCATACCACCCAGATTGTAAGAGATGATTCAGTGATCCTTCCCGTATCTGAGGCTCCTATAAATTGAGGAAAGACTCTGCTCACCTCTTTTTTCCTCATTAACTTTAGTAGGTCATCTTCCTCAATATACCTGCAGAAGATGGGATTCCAATTTAACTAAGATTAAAAAAATCTCAAACATATTCATTTTCCCAGAGGTAAATGAACCATAAGCCGTGGATTTTCCTGATATTGTCTGGTCCTATTAATGATGGTAGGTCCATGCTTTTTCCTTGGCATTTTCGGAAGAGTTGGGTGTTTGAGAACAATGGCCTTAGCACCAAAATGATCATACAATACAAACTGCTGCATATAATGCTTAGCAAAGCCCTTTTGATTTTAGTTTATGGTTAAATTCCCAAGCACATGAATGGGTACATGGCCTGACTGCAATATGGTTAGGAACAAGGATACCAAGAAGAGAAAAAATATTTCCACAGTCCATACTAGTGTTCAAGAGTGCTTCTGGATGTTAATTGTGTGAGGATGCCAGTTAAATGGCAATGGCAGTCTGTTAAGATATAAATAAACCGCCAGTGGCATTCTCTGTTACAAAATTTTATTGGAACAGTCTACCAGAAACTAGAATTGGCATTATCTATGGATCATTAAATGTTACCTTTCTAATTCTTAGAAGAATAAACAAAAACAAAGCTCAGTATGGCACCTCATTGTATGACAAATGCTTACTCTGTTCCACGCTTAGCAACATTTTCAAATATCCTCTTCGCCGTAATTGCTGCTTGACGTTCACTATCAATCTTCGTATCATGTTTGTGGAAATTCAGAGACCTGTCAATTGTATTAGCTATATTAGCGATTCCCGAATACCTGATCATACGTATCAATCTCTTCATATTCCAAGCAGAGACATTCCCCTGATTCAGCTTCTGCAGTTGTTCAATATTTATCGTATTGGAGCCCCTCTCGTCTTCGTGGCCTGCCCTATCATTATTTCTATTATCAGGAGGATCTATTTGAATTTCTATGTGTTCTGCATTCTTCGTAGTACTTTTATCTGCTAGGGCAGGGGATTGATGGATTTTCATCATCGGGGTTGGAGATATAGTTTCAAGCACATATTGATGGAATATGGACTCCTGAATTCTGTCAAAATATGTTTTCACATGAAAATTCAAAGCCAAAACCTTCACCAATAGTGTCTTGAATAGCCATAGAAATGCAGAGCACAGAAGACAAAACAGGAGCTTCTCTATGGAATCCAACAGGTTGTTATTCTCGGTAGCTCGCTTTACCTAATAGCACAAACTCGCCAAAATATTAGAATGGAAAAGAGATTACGAATATAAATGAGGGAAGATAATAAAAATAAAAATTCCATCCCCGACTAGAATAACAATTATGAAAATGCATCTTCATTAAGAACAACAATTAGGAAAATACAATCCGAACAGAAGACCACCTTTTTATGAAACATGAGATTCCAAGCCAACAAAACTAAGCAAAACCAGAGGCAATTCTTAGCACTACTCCTCACTCCATAGACAAAGTAGAAAACCCTCTTCCTCAAAATGAAATTCCTCTCAATTACGAATACTGCCACACGAATTAACCATCCGGAAACTAGTCTCCCGCAGAAAACAAGCAGAACCATCAAAAACCACTTCCATGACTCTAATCCCCAAATAAGGCGTTTCTTCAGAGGCGCAGCTAAGAGGCTTGATAGCAGTCCTGCTATAAGAGCCACAAAAGCTGCACATTCCAGAAAAAACCATTTGTCACAATCGGAGCGCTTGTAATTCCGAAGAACCTCGTCTTCTTTTAAGAAATCATATTCCTCTTCAAGATCATCTGCAGGTGAGGGAGATTTGTTCAGTTTCCTTTCAGCCATTCTCGTAGATTTTTCCATTGCGTGAAATAACGAAATTGTAACCATGACAGTGAAAAACTATGAAAAGTTGTATCCATGACACATTAAATAGACTATGAAAACCCTTTCACAACTCGTTCGAATGAAAACCTTTCCGGTTCCCTTCCAGTCCACAGTCCGTTCGAATCAAAAACCATTCGCATTCCCTCCCATTCGAAAACAAAACTTCCAAATTACATTCCAGTGCAATTCCACTCGAAAGAAAGAGAACACAAAGACAATGTGAGGAATGATATGAATGAGTTAATAAAAATTAACATTCAGATATTATATTAATAGTATTTGTTAGTTAAATGATATGAATGAGTTAATAAAAATTAACATTCAGATATTATATTAATAGTATTTGTTAGTTAATGACACCAATTTAGGAACTGATTCAATGATAGATTTGTGTAAGATGTATATACAACTTAAAATTTTAAAAAAATTACAGTAGTTTTTAGTAGTACTTGATTGAGAATGTGTAGTAAGATTAGATTTTTAAAGACAAGAAAACAAAACATTATATGTGATTAATTGATGCCCTTCAAACATATAACATAAGGTGCATATATAGTATAATTTCACGACTTATAAAATTAAAAAAAATAATAATTTGGAGTAACATATATAAATATTCATATTGAGGCATGTTTCTATGATCATGTCTGCATTGAGTTGCACTCCTCATTCCTGGAGTGACCTAATAGACATGATGAAAATTTATCCATTCAATTTGTAGGTTCTTTGTACCAAAGATGTGTCTAGGTAGGTGTGGTTAGCTTCAAAGTGAATGAGGAGGTCATAAGAAGTGTTGGAAATAATATGTATTGAGGGGGGGGGGGGGGGGTCNGGGGGGGGGATCAGTACTAATAAAACTTTTATACTTTTCTTTAAACCTAAGAATGACAGCAAAAGAAACTTTCAAACTATATAGCTTAAAATTGTAAGCGTAAAATAAAAGTACAATGAATGAAATAACAACACATGCACACTCATAACACTTAGATTTTTATCATGGAAACCCTTGGTCAAAGGGAAAAACCACGGTGGGGATGACACCCACAATCTTCTCACTGTAGTAGAAAAGAGTGCTCTATTAGGAGCTTACAATATGTCACTTTCTAGGTGACTCACCCTATTAGGAGTGACTGATACCTTGTTAGCAGTATCGGAAGTCCTATTATAGACTACCATGTTAAAGGATTTAATCCCACTATTACAGTGTTCACCCTGTTAAGGGATTTACAAGAAAAAGTCTTATTAGAGACTACCATATTAAGGGATTTTAGATTGTTCAAACTATTAGGAATACAAAAAATGAATTGACCTGTGAAATGCACTTCATAATGCTAATCATATCCTTTTATGCTCTGTTCTTTCTCTGAACTCTATTCTAAATCTTTTCTGTAATTTGCTCTGCAATCGTTGTTCAAGATCTAATACTTCAATTGTTCTTCACAACGACTTCAACAACTTCAACTATTAACATCAGCTATCCTCTTATATCCTTTTACCTTTGATTGTAAACCTAATTAGGGTTTTTGTTTCCCTCCAAAATTGCTTTGCCATTTACAACCAACTCATAGAAACATTACAATCTCACCGCATCATCCATAACAAACTTCAAGTTGTCTTCTCCAATGTGAAATAATTCTTCAATATTATTGGTCCAAAATGTGCCTTGTATTCATAATCAGATCTGTACACAACTACCGAGAAGTTAACTTATTCAACTCTTGAAATAGTGTACTACGTTGTTCATTCTATCTAGATTCATTGAATCTTGCACCATCATAATCGCTTTAGATAATCATTCAAAACTGTTTCTTAACCTTCAACTTTTACCTGTTCATTGAACTGACTGGTTGGTAGTATCTTCACTAATGTCCTTTACCAGTGTGACCTAAGTGGCGCAGTCACAAATCTTAGTTCATATGTAGTCTCTGAACCTTCTAGTGTACCGATAGTATACTTGACTTATTCAACCGATTTGACCTTCACCTATCTATCTGTTCACCTGTTTGACTTAACTTGTAGTTACCGATTGGTTAAACTATCTACCAATTGGTATAACTTCATGTACTCACACACAAATTTCTTACCTATGTACTAGATTGCCAAAAATGACAACCATACTCTTTATGTGATCATATTCAATGTCATTTCTCATCATTCTGATATCATCATGTCCCCCTTTGGCATTGATGGCAAAAACTTGTTGTTAGTGTCAAAATTGTAGTGCAACCTTACTTCATGTCTGCTTGCATACCCCCCCTGAATTTATAACTCCATAGATTACATACTCTGTACACTATATACTCCCCCTTTTGATCTTCTTATATAATCCCCTTTTTTTGACAATAATGCCAAATACTATGATAAAAAAAATTGTATATACAAAGGTGTTCAGATCTTACAATTTGTCAAAGATAATCTTAAAATGTACCTTTGTAGTACCAAGCGCCTACTCCCATAACTCTTTCAATGTTTTTAGGGCAATTTGATGTTCGTTTAAGCCTGAAGCCAAATCCTCCATACTATAAATTGTACTCATGTCTAGAGTACCTATCAACACTTCTGCTTTCTTAAGATATGCTTATATAATATCCATGTGTGGAGTCAAGAATCCTTATAATTCTAACAATATCATTCTTATTTTGGCCTCCTCTACCTTAAGTTCTATCTCCTTGTGTGTCAATGTTTTCAATTTTGCAATATGCTCCATCATTGAACTGTTCAATGGGTCCAATTGATTGACAAGTGTAGTCAATTATGTTTATAGCTCTTCCTTCTTTGTCAAAATCTCTACAATGAAGTTGGTCAAAATAGATATCTTACTGAAGATTTTTCCAACTTCCAGTAGTGATTGCTTGAGTTCACTTACTAGTTCAAACAATGAAACTTTCTCATGTGCAATCTTCTGCATTAGTTTCTCCATCATCTCAGTCTCCAATCTCTTCCCTTCTCTCTTGATCATTTCCTCTTCCATGTCATGATCTAGACTAGTAATTGCATCAATTAGGATTTTGAGTTGATCAATCATGGATGCATCTTCATCAATATCAAAATCAGGTACTAGATCAGAAAGTATAGCAATAGTTCTCCTTAGGAATTTTGTTTTGTACTTCTTTTGCTTCATCCTATTCTTCTCTACCTTTTCTGCTAGATTCTTTAAAAACAATAACTGGTCCTTGGGTTTCAACTTGTTGAAATCTTTCTTCAAAATCTCAAATTCTATATCATAATATTCTTCTTCTTCTTCCTCCATTTTGTTCCTCTTGTTCTTCTCACTGGTAGATCCTCTGTGTTAGTTTGAGAATCATTAGGGACATTATACTTTGGTGTCTCAATCTCATATTTAGTGCTCTTCTCACCTATACTAGTGTTATTTGTTTCTTTCTCTTTCTTCCAATCTTGTTGTTGTTCACCTTGTTTTGTATCTCGTGGTTGATCAGTGGTCTGAGTGACCTGTTTTGTATCCTTACTCTTTTCTGACTCATCAACCATGTTTGCTTCAACATCAACTATGTCATTATTAATCTCAATAGGATTTACATCAAGTGAAGATTGAAGTGGCATATCTTCAGCTTCATCTCCACCCATAGGAGAGTTGGGATTATTAGTGATATCCTCAATTACAACATCATCAGCTGAATCTTTAGTTAGGTCTACCCAACAAAATATGACAATAATCCATAGGCATAATATAACACAACACCTTACCATACTGCTTTCCAATTTTCAGATTCACAAAACATTGTTCACTCACCATTAATGTATGCTCATCCTTGATCCATGAGATCTTATAGGGCTTTGGATGCTTCATCCTCTCCAACTACAAGTTTGTAACCATTTCCTCAGATGCCAGATTATCCGAGCTTCCACTATCAACAATCACCTTCCAAACTTTGTCTGCAACTCTACATCTAGTCTTGAACAAACTTTTCCTGACAGGATCTTGCTTATCCTTTTCACTCCATAGTATCCTTCAGATTATGAGATTTACATCCTTCTCAGCTTCATTTGGTGACTCTTCTTGCACCAAAGCATTTCTGCTACTACCAATCTTCTTGCTTGCATGTGTACATTCAAAGGATTTATGTCCTTCCTCACCACAATTGTAAAAAGTTACTTGGAATCCTCTTCTGTTATAACCACCTCAGGAGTAATTGCCTCTTCCTCAGTATGAACTTCCACCTTTCCATTCAGTCTTTCCTTTGTCTTGAGATGTGTCTGAAACTAACTTGTCTAGTTGAGATCTACTGTTTTCACCATGAGATCTACCTCTTCCGCTAGGGAATCTACCACCTCTACTTCTTTGTCTTTGTTCATATCTTTTGTTCAATTTCTCCTCAGCTTGTAGGGAAAATTGATATGCCTCCTCAATGCTTTCCATCTTGACCAAACTGATCTCATCTTGTATAGAACTTCTCAATCCATTCAGATATCTTGCTACTCTTTCCACTTCATCTTCAACATGTCCAGATCTAATGTCCAATCTATAGAATTTCTCAGTGTAGTCTTTTACTGATCTATCTTTTTTCTTCAAACTTTGCATTCTCCTAATTAGGTTAATATGATAATCACAAGGTAGAAACTTTCCTTTCAATTTATTTACCATCTTGTCCCATGCCTTGATTTTGTCTTTACCTTTCTTCTTTCGATCCAATTGCAGATGTTCCCACCATAAGGATGCATGACCTTTCAACTTTGTGCTTGCAATCTTGACATTCTTTTCCTCTGATACATTCTCATATTCAAAATAATTTTCCATCTCATTTATCCAGTCAATCAATTCATCAGAATCCAACTTTTTGTTATACTCGAGAGGATTAAACTGAGGTGTGGACTTCAAACTTGTCAATACTCGCAGGAATCTCTTTTCTTCTCGATCCATCACAAGTGCAGTTGCAACTTCACCTTGAACCTATTCCAATTCATCATCACTAACATACTCAAGATGTCTTCCTCTGAGCTGGGTTGTCTCAACAACTTCCAATCTAGAAGCCATCTGTCTAAGCATATCAGCTAGACCTGGATCTGCATTTCCTCTCCCACAAAACATCTTGAATCCCTCTGTAATTGTAGGTCAGATCACAATCTTCTACCCCACAACAATATCACCAAATAGGGCTAGGGATTACAAGAAGGAACATAGATCTCAACATGGCTTTGATACCACCTAACACAAGGAAGGATGGTAGGAGGGGCCAAGGGCTCTCCCAACTACCAAACCAACTTGCAAACACAATGCAGAAGCAACAACAACATAGTGAGACAAGAAACAACAGAGATCTTTTTTATTAATTGATCAAACTCATTACATGTCAGGATGTAAGGCCTTCGTGGTTTGGTCCATATACATTCAATGAATTAAAGATTGATCTTCATACATGCGAGGTCATAGACCTACCTTCCATCTAATTCAATACTTAATCTTCTTTTACAATCTGATATCAAAATCCTACTTCTAAAACTGCCTAGAACTATCTCCTAAACTAAGAACATAGAAATAACTATATACAAGAGTTGACCAAAGAGGTCGGTGCTCAAATCCATAAGTGAGACCTAGATTTAGGTCCACATAGATCCCAATGAGAGACCCCACATTAATTAAGCCACAAAAATTAAATGTAGAAGTCGGCCACCAGATCCAACTCTAAAATAAACAACTCAGGAAAAGGATGACCGAGCAACAAAGTGACTCGGGCAAAGAACACCCCGAGCAACAACACATGACTCAGGCCAAGCATACCCAAGCAATAGAAGACAAACCCAAGCGATATAAAAATGAACTTGGAACAAGAATGCCTGAGTGACAAAAACCCAAGCAATAGAGACCAACTCGAAACAAGCATAACTGAGCGACAAAACCCGAGCAACAAAGTACTTCCTCGAGTAGCCTCCAAACAAACTAAAGAACAAAAGAAAACATATTTTTGGCTAAGCAGGATTTCCAAGGGCCCAAGATGCTCTTGCATCAGACACCTGGGGTTACAAGAAATGATTCCCCAAATCATGTTTTAGGTCCAACCTAAAATGAATCCAACTTAGATTGAGAAATCCAAGATGAGTCCTCAATCGGTTTGTTCTTCCATTTTACTAGATACTCCATGTATTCCTTTCCTCTTGTACTTTTGTCAATTCTTTGTTTCAAAACCTATTCAACTTCCTCTATCTATTTCTTAGGATAATCACTTGGTATTGCCACTTCTTCATCAGGTTCATGATATTCATATAAGTCTAAAATATTGAATATAGGTGATATATCCATGTCATCAGGTAATTCCACTTCATAAGCATTTCCACTATCAAATCTTCTCAGTATTTTTCAAGGACCAAATTTCTTCATCTTCAATTTGCCATATATTCCAATAGAAAATCTACCTTTCTTCAAAAGAACCATTACAGTATCACCAACTTCAATTTTTTTATGTCTTCTTGATCTGTCTGCACTATCCTTGTATTTCTGATTGCTTTTCTCCAGCTTTTGTTTTACATCTCCATACAATGTTGTGAGGCCTCACCCCAAACCCATCATAGCTTTTCCAATTACCATTTTGATAGACCTAGTAATTGGCTTTACGTTTTGATGAATTAGGAGGTTTTACCCTTTTGATAGGGATTTGGTTAAATTAGATGATGATAATTTATAATTTACAACACTTTCCATACTCATGATGTTGACCATATGATACATTGTGATGATTGACTTAGATGTATGGTGAGATGTTTCAATTTGGGTACATATGTTGATATGAGTTGTTCAGGAAAACTATAATCAAGATTGGAATTATGTCGAGATGTGAAATTCTTGAAGGTTAAAGGATAGGTGATGAAATATCTTGTTGAGTTTCAGGACATTTTTGTAACTTTTACTTGAGGAATTGGTTATTTGATTTTATGCCATTTGGGTGTTTTTAGAATTGATAAAATTAATGCTTATGTAGTTTAGATAAAACTACATCATGATTTATATAAGATCTGGAATGATTAGTGTGACATGTGAGTTAATGAGTTCATGTTCTTATGATTCAGTTTACGCATGTTCATTTGTAAGTCAAGGATTAAACTTTATGATGACGATTATATTATGTGGATTATATTATGATGCGGATTAGAACCTAGAACATATTGTTGATTTTGGTTATACATGCTTAGATATGTGATTTGATGAGAAAGACTTAATCATGATTAGATTTGATTATTTCATGAATAATACTTTAAAGTTAGGAAATAACATGAATAATATGTCGTAATGTTAGGATTATGGAAACACCATGTTTGAGCATTAAGTAATGAAAAGTATATTTAAGAATTGAATTTTGCATATTGATTAACGTTGCAAAATATATATATATATTTGCATGTGATTTTATTGCCTTGGACTACTGATGCTCGAGTTTAGTGTGCAGGAAAGAGAACCATGGAATTATTCAGAGAATCAGGACTAAACACATGTGAATTGAGTAAGTCAAGGTTTAATCCAATAAGGGGTTGAAACCTCGTTGTAATGTGATCTTTGTTGTAAACGTAATCTGAATGTGTGTTAGTAGTTTAAATTCATGTTGTTGATTGGACATGTCATTGTGAATGTGATGTGTATTTTTTTGGTGTCACTTGACACTTGTATTGTCCATATGGATGGTGACATGTCAAATTAGGGCTTGGAAAAGAATCACCAAACCTTATAGGATTTTATATTAATTCCACTTGCATATAGATGTCTTTTAGGGATCACATCAAGTTGGAACTCAGATTTGAACTTTAGGGGTACTTTGGAGGGGTCAAAAGTGACCCTAGAGTTTATTTTTGGCCAAAATTAGTTAACCCTAGGGGAAACCTTGGGTTGGGGGATAGTTTTTACCTATGGAAAAGCCTAGATCACCATTATGGCCCTCCAAAATGCCTACTTTTCAAAAGTGGCGAAAATAGAGACGACCTCATGCATCTAACTTGTCCCACACTCCTTACTAAACTCCCAATTAAGAGGGGAGACAAGAGGTAAGAACAAAGGACAAGAGGGCATGTCTCATTAATTGCTAGGTCTTGAGTACACTTTTGGTCTTTTTAGAGGGTTTGGAGAGACTTAGTGGGTTTTCACCCACTGTCTAATTTTAGAGACAATTAGGGTTGGAGGAAGAAAAATAAAAGGATAAGGGATTCTTCTCAAACAGATTCTTGCCATTTTTCTTGGACCAAGGTTGGTGGATTCTTGCCATGGAGAAATACTCTTGCATTTTAGCTTTGTATGTTATTGTTTTTATGAACATGTAAATCTTGTATGGTGTTCATATATGTAAATCTTGTATGGAGTTCATATATGTAAATCTTGTATAGTGTTATTCTATATAGATCTCGTTGTTGTGTATTGGGTTGGGGATGCATTTGGATTTTGTATCATTTCTTATTCCTTTGGATTGGGAGTGTTGTTCATGGGTGTTTAAGGCATTACTCACCCTTGGAAAGGGAAGAAGTGGCCTTGGGTGAAGGGGTTAGTTGGGTTCTCCATTGTAGTGAGAGTCTCTTCTCATGGAGAGAAGAGGGAGAAAATGCAAGGTGTATGGGCCCTTGCATGCCATTGTATTTGATCCTAATTTTAGGGGAGATAAGGGAAGATTGGATGGAAAGATGTATGTGGTTTTTGCCTTGAAGAGGAAAGAACCAAATGCATATATGGAAGGAATGTCAATGTAGCCTTGGAAAGGCATGGAAAAACTCTTGTTGAAAATTTTTTATTGGCAATGTCATTCTCCTCCTTGGAAAAGCCCACCTTCACCCTACTTCAATGGGTTTGAAAAACTCATTTGTGAAGCCTTGGCTGGGGTTTAATTGTTGTTTTATGCATATATGATGGTTGTGAGAATTTGGATTTGTTACATGTTTAGCCTTGGTTCTCCAAGCTCGGGGGTGGTCTCCTTGAGATCTTGGTTGGGAGGTGAGCTTCCCATAGTTCTCCCCATGTATTTGCAGGTTTTGAAGTCAAGATGATTGTGGAAAAGCTTGGGAGAAATCTCTATGTTGGTGTAATTGTGTGACATCAACTTTAATGTTGCATGGTTATTTCTTTTGGATTGAGATTCATTCTTGTGGAGTGTTGTAATGTTTATATTGAAAGCTTTATCAAGTAAGATGTGAAGAGCTCTTATTCATTATGTAATAGTTTCATTAAAGAAAGAAATATTGTATGCTTTCCATTGAATGTATAGTTTTTCCATCTTGAAGATGTGTAGTTGTATTTTGAAGGATTACTATAATGTAAATGAAGAATCTTTAGTTTCATGCCTATTGTATTATATCCTTTTGAATCATGAAGTTAATCTTTCATGATAGAATGATATCCAATATTGAGAAGAAAGGCAATGTAATAGTTTTCATAGCATATGAAATCTTGTGGAATTATAAATCTTGTAATCTCTATAATGTATTTGATTGTGAGTTTCAAGTTAAAAACACTCCATTCTTCCTTTGGAAATTTATATTCTATTCCTATAGGTTCAACATTCTACCTTAAAATCTTCATTGCAACCTCAATTTTTGAGAAGGAAAGATAAATTTGATAACTTTAGTAAATCAAACAAGTTAGTATGTTAATGTAGAAATCAACTAATACTAAAATTCAATTGATAGTTCACTTAGTGTTTTGTACTAATTAAATAATTCAGATGCATACTATTAGCTACTCCAATAATAAAATCAAGAAAACAATATACTAGAAGCTAATTTTTTTTTTAAATTCCAATGACACTTTCCAGATTTTTAGAGCAAAAATGCTCTTTGGAATTTGTATGGGAAGGGAAATAATTCTCTTTACCATAGAGAATATTCCCTTCCCAAGATGCTCTTCCTAATTAGAGTTAGTATACTAACTCCCTAACATAACCCTAATGTTAATTACTAATTTCTAATTAATAATAGTTTACATAATATAACTTGTCAAATACTCCTCTCCCCATAAATGGGCGCAGGTTATAGTGACAGAGGTCACATTAAACAAAATAATATTAAAAAGTTGATGGGAAGCAAGTCTGACAAGTCATTATTTCCTTCTCCAAGTCAAATCTCTTCCCCACTACATGCGAAAATCCCTTGCCTCCTTTGGTTTGACCTCCCATAAAGTTTGTAACATTGGAATGAGTAACACATGTAGTGGACCTCACCTCAACCTTGAAGTCATGCACCACTTTTCTTCAATGCTTGGTCTTGCATTTCACTAGCCATTCAAATTCCCTTGCATGGGAATTAAGAAAATACATTTAGTGGGCCCAAATCTTGTCTTTTAAATATGCACTCCTCTCTTTGGAGGAATTCGAACCCCTATGCAGCTTTGTACTTTGTGTCATGTCACCCCACCCACTTGGAAAGTGGGTCTTGGGGATAGGGGGGTGATGTGATAGGTGGGTAGGTAGATAGGTTAGATTAGTAGGTAGTTAGTAGGTAGTTAATAGGTAGTTAGTAGGTTAGTTAGTGGGTATTAAGTTAGTTTAATAGATTTAATTCTTTATTGTTTCAATTTTAAATTATGTAGTTCATTTGATAGATATACTTTATATTTAATGATGTAGTGTAATTACTAGATTAATAACTTTAGTTTTTATGTAATATGTATAGATTGGCTAATATGTTAATGGATTTATACTTGTATTATTTGCCTAGTTAGAATAATAATTTAGTAATTCACGTAATTAATTGAAATTGAATAGTCTATTCGAGTAATAGATTTATTAACATGTTCAGATTTAACTTGGTATTAAATCAACTTATTAAAATTATAGTCTATTTCATCCAAGGGTCAATTATTTAAATGGATCATTAATATTAGTTAGTTAGGTTGCTTTTAAAATTGTGAATTTGTGAGTTATCTAATAAGGTGTTGGCCTAATGATTTGATTTGCTTAATTTAATTTAATTTAATGTATAGGAGGACTTTAGTACATCTTGTAATGGTAGTTTAACTAAACCACCTTTTATGTTTAGGTAACATTTCGTGCTAGTTCACTGTACCAAGTTTATTGTCGAATATGGTTAACTCATGAACTAATAACGTAGACAAATTATTGATTATGTTAGAAAATCACATGCGAAAGATAAAACCTAGTTACATATACCTATCAGGTTATCATTATTAGAATGAAATTTGTTAGAAAATTAAACGCATCCTTTTGCAACGATATTGGATAAGATTATAGTAATTATGGGAACCCTATTAAACCAGGAATGTTTAAGGATCGTAATGACATTGAATAGGATTAATGAATTTGATTTCTAGGTCAGCCATTAATGGGTTAAGTATACCCATGTGTCCTTATAGTACTAAGCCGTAGATTCTCTTACCATCTTTCGAGTTGGATTACCGACTCTACAATCGCCTTTATCGATAACCCCGACTCAATCTATGACTAGACCTTTCAGCTTGAGAAGGAACTTCACCATGTTGTCACCTTCCCTCAATGCTCTCAGTATTATTGTGTCATCATTGTTGATGTTGTTTTATGTCCTTAAAAAAAAATATTGTGTGTGTGTTTTGCCCTAGTTTTGGGCATGACAAATGTCTTCATAAACTCAAAAAAATATCCTACTTCGACGCTTCTTTTCTCTTCTCCAACAATATCTCTCAAGTATGATATGCCTCTCTATTGTGTGCCATGAACAATCTCAAAAGGTGTCTTTCCAGTACTTCTATTTACTGAACTGTTGTATGTAAACTCTGCTTCTGCCAACATCAAATCCCAATTACTTGGTGTGTCTCCAACTAGGCATCTCAACAAGTTACCCAAACTTTGGTTTACAACCTCTGTTTGTCCATCAGTCTGTGGGTGAAATTTAGAACTATACTTCAAATTAGTATCCAACTTCTTCCAGAGTTTTCTCCAAAAATAGCTTAGAAATTTACTGTCTTAGTCAGAGATGATACTCCTCGGTAATGCATGCAATCTGACAATCTATTAAAGAAAAGATCTTCTATGTGTACTGCATCTAATGTTCTCCTACATGGTATGAAATATGTCATCTTAGAAAATCTATCCACAACAAAAATTATGGAATCATTATCTCTTTCTGTCCTAGGTAAGCCAAGAACAAAATCCATGCTGATATCACTCCAAGGTTTCTTAGGAACAGTAATTGGTGTATACAAACCAGTATTCTGACTCACCCCTTTTGCAACTTGACAAACTCCATAGCTTTTCACAAATTTCTGAACATCCTTATACAACTGAGGCCAAAAATACCTTTCCTTAAGGAAACTCAATGTTTTATCAATACCAAAATGTCCAACCAAACCACTATTGTGTTTCTCCTTTGTTAAATTAGTTCTCATTGAACCTCTCGGTACACACAACTAAATACCTTTGAACAACATATATTCCTGAATAAAATAATCTTCATACTTACTTGATTGATTTGAATTAGGTTCTCTGCACACTCTCCACTACTCAGAAGAATTAGGATCACTTTCATACAAATTCTTCATGTCATCAAAACCAAGAACTTCAATTCTCATTTCAGTCAACAAAGATCTTCTTCTACTCAATGCATCAACAACTCGGTTAGAAACTCCACTCTTATGGTTTATCACAAATGTGAAACTCTGTAAATACTCTACCAATTTCATATGTCTATGATTCAACTTATTCTGACTACCCAAATATTGCAAAGCCTTATGATCAGTATACAACACAAATTTATTTGGCATCAAATAATGTCTCCATTTCTTCATAGCTTGAACAATAGCATAGAACTCTTGATCATAGATAGAATATTTCCTTTTAGCATCATTCAAATTTTCACTAAAGAAAGCAATAGGTTTACCTTCTTGAGTCAAAATAGCTCCAATTGCACTTCCACTTGCATCACATTCAACTTGAAATACCTTACTGAAATCAGGTAATGCTAACACAAGTTATTCAGCAACCTTCAGCTTCAAAGCCTCAAAAATTTTAGTAGATCCATGTGTCCATTTGAATTCTCTTTTGTCTCCTCTCATTGGCTTAGCCATAGCATTACAAATATAACTGAAATTTCTGATAAAATTCCTGTAAAAACTTGTCAATCCATGAAATGATCTTACCTCACTGACATTCTCAGGTGTAGGCCAACTAAGTATAGCTTCAACTTTCTCAGGATCCATCTTCAAACCATCAGCTAATATTACAAAACCCAAATACACAAGTTCTTCTTTCATGAAGGAACAATTCTTTAGATTTATCAGCTACTTTTCCTCTTTCAATATCTACAACACTTTCCTTATATGCATCAAATGCTCTTCTCTAGTCTTACTGAATATCAGAATATTATCCAAGTATACAATCACACACTTATTAAAGAATTTCTTCAAAAATTCATTCATTAACCTCATAAATGTACTCAGTGCATTAGTTAAACCAAAAGGCATAACCAACCACTCATAGAAACCTTCCTTTGTCTTGAAAGAATTCTTCCATTCATCACCTTCTCTGATTTTGATCTAATGACATCTACTCTTCAAATCAATTTTGGTAAAATATCTTGCTCCACTCAAACAATACATTATGTCATCCATTCTCAGTATAGGAAACCTATACTTCACTGTGATCTTATTTATTGCTCTAGAATTAGTGCACATTCACCACTCTCCATTCTTCTTAGGTACCAACACACCAGGTATTGCACATGGACTCAAAATTTATTGGATCAAACCTTTATTCAACAATTCATGAACTTGTCGGTTAAGCTCTTCATTATCAGTCAATGTTAACCTATGTGGTGCTTTGTTCAGTAAACTAGCTCCAGGAATCAGATCCATACAATGACTGATATCTCTCATTGGTGGCAAAACATCAGGTACATTATCTAAAATTATCTCCTTGTACTTAGTGAGTAAATTTTCAACTTTTACAGGAATTTCATCTTTTGTATTCTTACTTGGTTTGTTAGGAATCAAAGCATAACAAATATAATTTCTTTTCAAATCCTTAACTAACTGTCTACCTTCCATCAAACAAACTTTCACAGATGTACATCTCACCAACATATTCTTCAACCAAAGGTAACAAAATTTTATTCTTACCATCAACCCAAATAGAATATCTATTCAATCTTCCATCATGTATAGCATGCCTATCATATTGCCAAGGTCTACCCAACAAAATATGACAACAATCCATAGGTATAATATCACACAAAACCTTATCATAATAATTTCCAATTTTCAGATTCACAAAACATTATTCACTCACCATTAATGTATGCTCATCCTTGATCCATGATATCTGATAGGGCTTTGGATGCTTCATCCTCTCCAGCTGCAACTTTGTAACCATTTCCTCAGATGCTAGATTCTCTGAGCTTCCACTATCAACAATCACCTTTCAAACTATGTCTACAACTCTACATCTAGTCTTGAACAAAATTTTCCTGACAGGATCTTGCATATCCTTTTCACTCCATAGTATCCTTCGAATCATGAGATTTCCTTCCTTCTTAGCTTCATTTGGTGACTCTTCTTGTACCAAAGCATTTCTGATACTACCAATCTTCTTGCTTGCATGTGTACATTCAAAGGATTTATGTCCTTCCTCACCACAGTTGTAACAAGTTACTTGGAATCCTCTTTTGTTATAACCACCTCAGGAGTAATTACCTCTTCCTCGGTATGAACTTCCACCTTTCCATTCAGTCTTTCCTTTGTCTTGAGATGTGTCTGAAACTGACTTGTTTGGTTTAGATCTACTATTTTCACCATGATATCTACGTCTTCCTCTAGGGAATCTACCACCTCTGCTTCTTTGTCTTTGTTCATATCTTTTGTTCAATTTCTCCTCAGCTTTTAGGGCAAATTGATATGCCTCCCCAATACTTTCCATCTTGACCAAACTAATCTCATCTTGTATAGAAATTCTCAATCCATTTAGATATCTTGTTACTCTTTCCACTGCATCTTCAACATGTCCAGACCTGATGTCCAATCTATAGAATTCCTTAGTGTAGTCTTTTACTTATCTATCTTTCTGCTTCAAACTTTGCATTCTCCTAATCAGGTTAATCTGATAATCACAAGGTAGAAACTTTTTTTTCAATTTGTTTACCATCTTGTCCCATACCTTGATTTTGTCTATACCTTTCTTATTTTTATCCAATTGTAGATGTTCCCACCATAAGGATGCATGATCTTTCAACTTTGTGCTTTCAATCTTGACCTTCTTGTCATATGATACATTCTCATATTGAAAATACTTTTCCATCTCAGTTACTCAGTTAGCCAGTCAATCAATTCATCAGAATCCATCTTTCTTCTATACTCAGGAGGATTAAACTGAGGTGTTGACTTCAAAATTGTCAATGCTTGCATGAATCTCTCTTCTTCCTGATCCATCACAAGTGCAGTTGCAGCTTCACATTGGACCTTTTCCAATTCATCATCACTAACATCCTCAAGATGTCTTCCTCTACGCTGGGTTTTCTCAACAACTTCCAATCTAGCAACCATCTATCTAAGCATATCAGCTAGACTTGGATTTGAATTTCCTCTCCCATGAACCATCTTGAATCCCTCTGCAATTGTAGGTTAGATAAAAATTGGCTACCCCACAACAATATCACCAACTAGGGTTAGGGTTTACAAGAAGGAACTTAGATCTCAACATGGTTCTGATACCACCTGACATAAGGAAGGATGACAGGAGGGGCCAAGGGCTCTCCAAATACCAAACCAACTTGCAGACACAATACAAAAGCAACAAAAACATAGTCAGAGAAGAAACAACAGAGATCCTTTTTATTAATTGATCAAACTCATTACATGTCAGGTTGTTAGGCCTTCCCGATTTGGGTCATATACATTCAATGAATTGCAAATTGATCTTCATGCATGTGAGGTCAGAGACCTTCCTTCCATCTAATTCAATATTTAATCTTCTTTTACAATCAGATATCAAAATCCTACTTCTAAAACTGCCTAGAACTACATCCTAAACTAAAAATATAGAAAGAAATATATACAAGAGTTCACCAAAGAGCTCGGTGCTCAAATCCATAAGTGAGACCCAGATTTAGGTCCACATAGATCCCAATGAGAGAACCCACATTAATTAAGCCATGATAATTAAATGCAGAAGTCATCCACCAAATCCAACTCCAAAATAAACAACTTAGGCAAAGGATGACCGAGCAATAGAGTGACTCGGGCAAAAAACACCCCGAGCAATAGAACATGACTCGGGCCAAGCATACCCAAGAAATAGAAGACAAACCCAAGTGATAGAAAAATGAACTCGAAACAAGCATGCTCGAGTGACATAATCTTGAGCAATAGAGACCAACTCGGAACAAGCATAACCGAGTGACAAAACCTAAGAAACAAAGTACTTCCTCGAGAAACCTCCAAACAAACTATAGAACAAAAGAAAATATATTTTTGGTTGAGAAGGATTTCCAAGGACCCAAGATGCTCATGCATCAAACACCTTTGGTTATAATAAATGATTCCCCAAATCATGTATCAGGTCCAACCTTAAATGAATCCAACTTAGATTGAGAAATCCAAGATGAGTCTCCAATCGGTTTGTTCTTCTATTTTACCAGATACTCCATGTATTCCTTTCCTCTTGTACTTCTGCCAATTCTTTGTTTCAAAATCTATTCAACTTCCTCTATCTGTTTCTTAGGATAATCACTTGGTATTGCCACTTCTTCATCAGGTTCATGATATTCATATAAGTCTGAAATATTGAATATAGGTGATATATCCATGTCATCAAGTAATTCCACTTCATAAGCATTTCCATTGTCTTCTCAGTATTTTGCAAGGACCAAATTTCTTCATCTTCAATTTACCATATGTTCCAATAGGAAGTCTACCTTTCTTCAAATGAACCATTACAGTATCACCAACTTCAAATGTTTTATGTCTTCTTGATCTGTCTGCACTATCCTTGTATTTCTGATTGCTTTTCTCCATCTTTTGCTTTATATCTTCATGCAATGTCTTCATAAACTCAGAAAACTCTTCTGCTTTAGCACTTATTTTCTCTTCTCCAACAATATCTCTCAAGTCTGATATACCTCTTGGTTGTATGCCATGAACAATCTCAAAAGGTGTCTTTCCAGTACTTCTATTTATTGAACTATTGTATGTAAACTCTGCTTGTGCCAACATCAAATCCTAATTACTTGGTGTGTCTCCAACTAGGCATCTCAACAAGTTACCCAAACTTTGGTTTACAACCTTTGTTTTTCCATCAGTCTACAGGTGAAATGTAGAACTATACTTCAACCCAATATCCAACTTCTTCCACAGTGTTCTCCAAAAATAGCTTACAAATTTACTGTCTTAGTCATAGATGATACTATTAGAGTAAAAAGGTATTTCTATGTTCACTTATTAATTAAATCATTATTGATTTAATTGTTTAAGTCACCTTTTTATCTCTTGTTCACTTAAGCTAAACTTTAGGCATGCAATAATTAATTCTATATTAATTATTTATGCAACCTAGGTTTCTCCACCTACTTGGTGTTCGATCTCCTTTATAAGGATTGATCTCTTTGTATTTTAGTGATTCCCTCTCTGAATGAACATTTTGTCTTTCTATACATTCTTGTCTCCAAGCTTTGCTTTGTAATATGTTATTTTGCATACAGTGGATCTTGGTGGTTGAATTCTATGAATTATAACATGGTATTAGAGATTTGTTGCTGCAGCCCATTCTTAAGTTTTTAAAGTTTTTGGAGCTTCGAGGGTTTCAAGTTTTTTCATCGAGTTTTGTGTGGATTTAAATGGAATTTATTGTTCAGAGCACTTTGGGAAAAAATGGACATCACCATTGAGTCCAGAAGGCCCAAAAACCCCAATTTCCATATAAGGCACGACCATATTTGTCAAAATTGAATTCTGAGGCAAAAAAAAATTGCCTATTCTGCCCTGGCATGAAAATCGAGAAAAAAATTTAAAATTTTTTTTTTTTTATTATTTTTAGCGTTAAAAATAATGCTTCCAACTCAAAAAATACTGTGCCATCACGTGCCCACTACACGCCCACCGCTAGCCACTGACGGTGCACTTTGGGACCTCCGCCAGCCACCGACGGTGCACTTCGGGACCTCCACCACCGCCACCACATCTGCCACCATCACCTCCACAGACGGTGCTCCTCCGCTCCACCACCGCCCAACGCGCTCCACCAGTCTTTAAGCCCTAGGTTCTAAGTGGCAATCATATCAGTGACCAAGGTCTCAGACATCAACCCCCTGTGCACGCCATACGCCCAGGGGCCCATTTTTTTTAAAAGCCGTAGGGGCTAAACTTTTTTTGGAGCACCTTTTTTACCTTCCCTTGGTTTTTTGGCTCTATCTGGAGCAAATAAAGGCCAATTTTTGATTTCCATATACTGTCAGAAAGCTCTTTCCAAGGTGGACATTCTAGTGAAGGTTAGATTATCTCTTTTTGCTATCTGACTGGCCTTTTTTCCAGTCAAAGAGGGGACTTCTTTTCAACACTTCCCAGCCTCTATATTGAGCATACAAACTCCATTTTTGGCTCACAAACAGGCGTTAGAAAGCTCTTGACAATAACACTTCATATCTGAGATTCTTTTTGGGGTACTGTGACCAGGTATTCATCCATTTATTCTATAGCCTTATTTCAATGTTTCTTCTTCTAGTTTTTTAGTTGAACTAGGGTTTGATTTCTCTCTCTGTGGGGGGGTGCTTCCTTTCTCATTTTTTTGTAATTTATCTCAGCAAAATTAGAACACTCAAAAATAAAAACAAAAAAACCCTTCTGCAACTTCTGTCTAGTTCTAAAAGAAAACATATAATAAAGTAGGCTAAGGTACGACATGGCAGATTCAACATCAGTCAAGCTTCTCACTCCACATAATTATCATATGTGGAAATATCATATGACTAGGCTTCTCCGGTCATGCAGGCTATGGTCTTGTTTGGATCTTATTCTGCCAATTTTGACTCATCCTTACGAAGTCATACAACACAAAAACAAGATGGATGAGGCCATGGGTGTTCTTTCTTTACATGTTTTAGATAGCCTTCTTTTTCACATTGATACTTATGATACTCCTATTGAGATGTGGGAGAAGTTTCAGATTCTCTTTGGCACGGTGAATGAGTTCCAGGTACTTCAAATCGAAGCAGAATTGACATCCATGGCTCCTAAGACATTTACCTCTATTCAGGATTTCTTAACGAAATTCAAATCTATGAGGTCCCTCTTACATGGTTGTGGAAAGAATAAGACAGATACAAAGTGTATTTATCTGATACTTTCCAAGCTTTGTGGTTCTTTTCATATATTATCTTCTACATTCCATGCCACCATGGATGCTTTGGGTCTGAGATTTACCATGCCTAATTTTGATGTGTTTTGTGATCGCTTGACACATGAGCAGGCCAAGCTCTCTTAGCTTGATTCTCTTTGTGGATCATAGAACCAAGCCTTGGTTTCCCACCCATCTATGGAGTTTTAGAAACCAAATCCAAAGAAGGATTCACCAGGCAGTGAGAGTTCCTCCAAGACACCCTTCTAGATCTGATTCCAAATCCCATCCCAAGTATGGGAAATCTTCAAAGTCTGGTGAGTCTTCCTCCAAGACTTCCAAGTCCACTAGTGAGCCTTGCAGTTTTTGTGGCAAGGAAGGACATCCAGTTTCCAGGTGTTGGAAATGCTTAGAGGCTTTAGAGGAAGCTATGCAGTAGAATCATATCTCCTCACCTCAGCCATCTTCCTCTTCCATGGGGAAGGGACATGCTCTTACTGCATGAGCTTTGTCTTTTGGAACCACTTGGATTATTGATTCAGGTGCTTCTCACCACATGTCTCACTCTCAACAGCTAGTCACTGCACTTTCCCACAATGATACTTCACATATTTCTGTTGGTGACTTTACTCAACTTGCAGTTATAGGTTCTGGTACTGTCTCATTCCCCAAAGGTTGTCTACAGGATGTACTTCTTCTTGATATTTTGACACACCTCCTTTCAGTTTTTCAGATTTGCCATTCTGGCTCTGGAAAGACAGTTGAGTTCTCACCACATGATGTGGTTATTCGACACCTCCATGATCCTGATTTGATTGTGGCCACTGGCAGTGTACATCCTCAGTCTCGCCTATATAGTTTTGATGGATTTGCAAGTTTAAATGCTTCTGGTGTCTCTCTTGTGGCACATGCAGATTCAGCAAGCAGACTTTGGCATTAGCATTTTGGCCTTGTCAATTACAGATACTTACATAAGATGAGTACACAGGCACTTGTGAGTGGGCTTCCTTTGATTTTCTGTATAGATGGTGTATGTCAAGGTTGTGCTCTTGGAAAACATCACAGGGATCATTTTCCTATAGTTCGTTCCACTTGTGCAAAGGCACCTTTGGATCTAGTACACAGTGATGTCATTTCTTTTCTGACTCCTCTTTTAGGGGCTCACTTTCATTGATGACATCTCCCATTGTACTTGGGTATATTTTCTCAAGTACAAATCTGATGTCTTTGATACCTTGTGTTTTCAAGACATTTGTGGGGAAGCAATCTGGTCATTCTATCAGGAGGATACATGCCGACAATGGGGGGAATATGTGAATTAGGATTTCAGAATATGTGAATTAGGATTTCAGAGATTTTTGCACTGAGCATGGTTTACAACATCAGTTGTCAGTTCCATACACCCCTCAACAGAATGGTGTTGCTGAGAGAAAGAATAGAACTTACGGGAGATGGAAAATTATATGCTTCAATCACGGACTATGCAGCCTTCTTATTGGGCTCGGGCAACTAATTGTGCCAAATATATTTAGAATCAGATGTCTCATAAGGCATTACAACATATGACTCCTGAGGAGGCTTGGTCTCAGATCAAGCCTGATATTTCCACATTCTGAGTATTTGGTAGTGTGGCTTGGGCATTTATTCTAGATGCTCAAAGGAGAGCCATGGAGAGGAAGAGCCGACCACTCACTTTTGTTGGCTACTGTGAGGATGTAAAGGCATATAGGTTGTTTGATCCTGATTCCAGAGAGGTCTTGTTTCAACAGAATGTCCAGTTTGATAAGCACTATCTGTTAGAATAGGTAGAAACCTAATCTCCCAAGAACACCTGCATGCATAACCCTGTCACATGGAAGAAGCAAATAATAGAAAGCAAGAAAAATCTATGGAGGCCAAAAATCCAGAGGCATCATCTGCACATGAAAACAATATGCTATTATTAAAAATTGTCTTACAATATGATTCAATGTGTTGTGAAAAACTATTTATGAAATACAAAGAGGTGAATCCTTATAAAAGGAATCACGAAACCCTAAAAAGGAAACCCTAAGGTTAGATTAAGAAACTAGAGTGAATAGGTGAGTTAGTAATTAGATCATAATGATTTAATTAATAACCCAAGAGACTATTACTCTAACACCCCCCCTTAAGATAAGCTTAGGGAGAAGAAAAAACCTAGGAGACTATTGCAGAAAGCAAGAAAGAAGGGTCCCAGCAACAAGGCCTGATCAGGTACCCAAGTACAAGAAGTAAACTAGATGAAGGAAACAAAGCCTCTAATCTAGGGAAATTCCCAAAGAAAGGAATAAGAAAGAGCAAGAAGCATCTCCGAAGCATGAAGCTGCAAACACTGTCAGAAGTAACTATTGGAACCCCCACTGAAATAGTGCATGACCAGGTAGAGAAGACAAAGTCTGAAGAGCTGATCAATCGAAGAGGTGACCTCCAAAAGTAGGAATGAACGAGTGTCTATATAGTAGATGATCCATCTCACCAGAATGCATAGGTGCCTAGCCACTGCATCTGCCTAGTACATAGGAACAAAAATTGATTATGTAGATCACTCAACCGAACCAAGGAAGCAATAAAACCAATAGGTGAACCCCCCCATAATGCTAAATAGGGAAAGGGATGACAGGAACACTGAAATACAATGCCAGAAACATCTACAGGAAGAAGAATCAGGAACACCAATAGTGCAACAGAAGAACAAGCATAGGATAAAGGGCGGTGTCACCGACATACATCATGGGCTAATGTCGTGGAAGGTACGCTCACTTGACAAAGGTGGATGAGCACAAAAGGCAAAACATCATAACCCCCCATGACACTTTATAACTGAGTGTGAGTATAAACAAACACAAGGTGTTTGAAATCCCAGATATGCAAAAGTAGGCACTTTATCTCAGTGCATTTATAGAAAAGAGAATGCTACAGAAGAGAAGCATACAATGCTCAAAAGTCAGAAAGAAGAGTGAGCCAAAAGAACAGAAGAAGAGATCCCAGGACCTGTAGAACCCAAGTAATCCACCAGAGTGAAAAAGAGAAAAACTTAGAGGAGAAAGAACCTAGAGAAGAATCTACAAAAAAGACCCCTACAACTGAAAAAATCAGAACCAACTTTTTGACGATATCTGGTTTGCCAAAAATAGAGTCTGGATGAGCAAGATAGGGCTCCCAGAAGGAAAAAATAGACATTGGACTTTGAAATTAAAAAACACTATCAAAATAGCAGAACCTAAAACCCCAACCATAATCATCAGAAAGAGCTTAGAAAGAGCTTTCCGGCTATATAAAGAAGTCAGAAAAAGACCTCCATATGCTCCAAATAGAGCAACAACAGTGTGGGAGGGTCAAAAAGGCTCCAAGAGAGAGGTTTAAGCCCTAGGGCTGAAAAAAACCTAGCGCATGGCTCACGCAGGGGGCTTGGAGTGGAGCTCCTAGTCACTCATGTGATCACCACTAACAGAAATAGGCCCATGGGGCTAAAAGCCCGCTGGGCGGCGGTGGAGCCAGGTGACGGTGTTGTCTATGCGGAGGAGGGGCCAGTGGAGCGGCAAAGCCTGGCAGAGGAGGACCGGCAGTGCGGTCTCCATGGAGGAGGGCTGGAGGAGCCCGCAAGAGGGGGGGCGGCGGTGCTATCTACGCAGAGGAGGGTCGATGAAGCCTGTAGGGCCGGTTGGAGGCGCAGCCGGCGGGGGCCGTGCGCTGGCTAAGCCGCGGTGGTGCAGCAGCAGTGCGATGCAAATAACACTGGCCGCATTTATAAATGCATAAATGTTTTTTTCAAAATGTATTTTTTTATTTTTTTTCTTGGTTTCTGTGCCCGTATGACACTGGAAACCAAAATTGTTTTTTCCTCAGAGCCACGTTGTCTAAAATGGACAAGTTTTATATGGATTCTAGGGTTTTTGGGTGCTTTGAGCTCAATGGAGATGTCCGTTTGAGCTCAAAGTGACCAGAAACAAAGCCCACTTCTAAATCTACATAAAAACTCTAAAAAAGCTAGAAAAACCTCCAACTTCTGAAACACTTCAACAAAACATGAATAGCGAGTAGCAAGAAGGCTCTGATACCATTTTAGAATAGGTAGAAACCTAATCTCCCAAGAACACCTGCATGCATAACCTTGTCACATGGAAGAAACAAAGAATAGAAAGCAAGAAAAATCTATGGAGGCCAAAAATCCAGAGGCATCATCTGCACATGAAAATAATATGCTATTATGAAAAATTGTCTTACAATATGATTCAATGTGTTGTGAAAAACTACTTATGAAATACAAAGAGGTGAATCCTTATAAAAGGAATCACAAAACCCTAAAAAAGAAACCCTAAGGTTAGCTTAAGCAACTAGAGTGAATAGGTGAGTTAGTAATTAGATCATAATGATTTAATTAATAACCCAAGAGACTATTATTCTAAAACTATCCTCTGATGGATTCTCCATCACCAGCTTCTCCCTCACTATCTACTCCTCCTTCATCTCTTGTGGATCCTTTTTCTCTTGATGATGATGATGTTGATGATCCACCATCACCACCTGCTCCACTTATGCCCCAGTGGGCCCATGTTATAGTTGATGCAGTAGGTTCTTTGGCCGGTGATCCTATAGATAGACGGCGTACTCGCGCTCAGACATCTGGTTCTAGTCTTCTAAGTCATACCATTTTGAATGACCCTCAGAATTTTTTAGAGGTGACAGGTCACATAGAGTGGGATATGGCTATGGATGAGGAGTATTCTTCTTTGATGAAGAATCATACTTGGGATTTGTGTGCTCTTTCGAAAGGAAGGAAGTTGTTTTGGTATCGGTAGTTGTACCATACCAAATATGCTGTTGATGGTTCTATTGATAAGTATAAGGCTCATCTTCTTGCAAAGGGGTTTTCTCAGGTGGAGGGTATTGATTACTCTGAGACCTTTGCTCTTGTTGCCAAGATGAATTCTATTCACCTTGTACTTTCACTTCCAACTTCACAGGGGTGGACAATTTATCAAATGGATGTGAAGAGTGCTTTCTTGCATGGAGACCTCCAGGAGGAGATCTATATGGAGCGACCCGCAGGGTATGTGCAGGACTCTTCCTTAGTTTGCAGGCTTTAACATTCATTATATGGTCTCAAATAAGCCCCTTAGGCTTGGTATGAGAAGATGGACTCTTTCTTGCTCTCTATCCAGTATACCTGTTGCCACTCTGACCACACAGTGTATCTTTAGCATCAGGGGATTGAGATCATCATACTTGTGCTCTATGTTGACGATCATCTCATCACAAGTAGCTCATCCTCCATGATTTTGGATATCTAGCACGCATTGATGGAGTGATTTGAGATGACATATATCGGTCTTCTGCATTACTTTTTGGGCCTACAGATTGTATAGTCTTCTGATGGGATTTCACTCCTTCAGCAGAAGTATGCTCTTGATATGCTTCACATATTTGATATGCTCTGATTGCAAGCCTGCGCCTACACCGTTTCAATTAGGAGTTGTGTTGTCTTCCACATATCCTACACCTACAGTGGATTCCACTTTGTACCGACAATTGATTGGCAACTTGTTGTATTTGACACATACATGCCCTAATCTTTCCTTTGCAATTGGACTTGTCTCTAGGTTCTCCCATGATCCTCATGAGAGCCATTGGAAAATTTCCAAACGTATTTTGCAGTATCTTTGAGGCACTACACATTTTGGCATTCACTACACATCAGGCTCACCACACATCATTGGCTTCACTGACTCAGATTGGGTTGGTGATGCTAATGATCGGAAGTCTACACTAGCTTTGTTTTTTGCCTTGGTTCTAGTCCTATCACATGGTCATGCAAGAAGTAGACTGCCACTGTATTATCATCTACAGAGGCTGAGTACCGAGCAGCAGTGTTAGCTAGTCAGGAGATTTTATGGCTTTGACAGTCTATGACTAAGTTTGGGTTTCCTCCTGATAGTCCCACTATTCTTTGGTGTGACAGTCAGAGTGCCATACACATTTCCCACAACCCAGTGGAGCATCAGCGCACCAAAAAAATTGAGATCCACATGCACTTCATTAGATAGTTGATTTAGGAAGGCACTCTCATCTTGGAGTACATACCTACAGATGACCAGATTACAAACATCTTCACTAAACCTCTGGCCTCTCCACGCTATCTCCAGTTGTGTGCTATGCTATGGGTGAAGGAATTTGTCCTTGGGGGGTCTTAGTGAGGAGAGGCCTTCCTTCCTTCATGTTTTTTTAGCATGCCTTCTGTTCCATCTCTTTTTAGAGTAGAGATTTTCCCATGTGGTGTTCTCTATTTCTCCACTTTACAGAGATTTGGTTGTGATTGGGTACCTGATCAGGCCTTGTTGTCAGGACCCAAATTTACTGCTTTCAGTAGTTGCTTCTAGGTTTTAGCTTCCCCCTAAAGTTTATCTTAAGGGGGGTGTTAGAGTAAAAAGGTATTTCTATGTTCACTTATTAATTAAATCATTATTGATTTAATTATTTAAGTCATCTTTTTATCTCTTGTTCACTTAAGCTAAACTTTAGGCATGCAATAATTAATTCTTTATTAATATTCATGCAACCTAGGTTTCTCCACCTACTTGGTGTTCGATCTCCTTTATAAGGATTTATCTCTTTGTATTTTAGCGATTCCTTCTCTAAATGAACATTTTGTCTTTCAGAACATTCTTGTCTCCAAGCTTTGCTTTTGTAATAGGTAATTTTGCATGTAGTGGATCTTGGTGGTTGAATTATATGAATTCTAACAGATACTCCTCGGTAATGCATGCAATCTAACAATATCTTTAAAGAAAAGATCTTTTATGTGTATTGCATCTAATGTTTTCCTACATGGTATGAAATGTGTCATCTTAGAAAATCTATCCACAACAACAAATATGGAATCATTACCTCTTGTTGTCCTAGGTAAGCCACGAACAAAATCCATGCTGATATCACTTCAAAGTTTCTCAAGAATAGTAATTGGCGTATACAAACCAGTATTCTGACTCACTCCTTTTGCAACTTGACAAACTCCACAGCTTTTCACAATTTTCTGAAAATGCTTATACAACTGAGGCCAAAAATACCTTTTCTTAAGAAAACTCAATGTTTATCAATACCAAAATGTCTAGCCAAACCACTACTATGTTTCTCCTTTATTAAATTAGTTCTTATTGAAGCTCTCGGTACAAACAACTAAATACCTTTGAAAAACATATATTTTTGAGTAAAATAATCTTCATACTTACTTGATTGATTTGAATTAGGTGCTCTGCACACTCTCCACTACTCAGAAAAATCAGGATCACTTTCATACAAATTCTTCATGTCATCAAAACCAAAAACTTCAATTCTCATTTCAGTCAACAAAGATCTTCTTCTACTCAATGCATTAGCAACTCGATTAGAAACTCCACTCTTATCTTTTATGATAGATGTGAAACTCTACAAATACTCTACCCATTTCATATGTCTCTGATTCAACTTATTCTGACTACCCAAATATTGTAAAGCCTTATGATCAATATACAACACAAATTCATTTGGCATCAAATAATGTCTCCATTTCTTCATAGCTTGAACAATAACATAGAACTCTTGAACATAGATAGGATACTTCCTTTTAGCATCATTCAACTTTTCACTAAAGAAAGCAACAGGTTTACCTTCTTGAGTCAACATAGCTCTAATTTCACTTCCACTTACATCACATTCAACTTGAAATACCTTATTGAAACCAGGTAATGCTAACACAGGTAATTTAACATCCTTCAGCTTCAAAGCCTCAAAAATTTTAGAAGCTCCATGTGTCCATTTGAATTCTCTTTTGTATCCTCTCATTGTCTTAGTCATAGCGTTACAAATAGAACTAAAATTTCTGATAAACTTCCTGTAAAAACTTTCCAATCCATGAAATGATCTTACCTCACTAACATTCTCAGGTGTAGGCCAACTAAGTATAGCTTCAAATTTCTCAGGATCCATCTTCAAACCATCAGCTTAAATTACAAAACCCAAATACACAAGTTCTTCTTTCTTGAAGGAACACTTCTTCAGATTTATCAGCAACGTTTCCTCTTTCAATCTCTGCAACACTTTCCTTATATGCATCAAATTCTCTTTTCTAGTCTTACTAAATATCAAAATATCATCCAAGTATACAATCACACACTTATTCAATAATTTCTTCAAAAATTCATTCATTAACCTCATAAATGTACTTGGTGCATTAGTTAAACCAAAAGGCACAACCAACCACTCATAGAAACCTTCCTTTGTCTTGAAAGTAGTCTTCCATCATCACCTTCTCTAATACTGATATGATGATATCTACTCTTTAAATTAATTTTGGTAAAATATCTTGCTCCACTCAAATAATCCATTATGTCATCCATTCTCGGTATAGGAAACCTATACTTCACTGTAATCTTATTGATTTCTCTAGAATCAGTGCACATTTGCCACTCTCCATTCTTCTTAGGTGTCAACAAAGCAGGTACTGCACATGAGCTCAAAATTTCTCAGATCAAACATTTTTTCAACAATTCATGAACTTGTCAGTTAAGCTCTTCATTCTCAGTTGGTGTTAACCTATGTGGTACTTTGTTCGGTAAATTAGCTCCAGGAATCAAATCCATACAATAAATGATATCTCTTATTGATGGCAAACCATCAGGTACATTATCTAAAATGATCTCCTTGTACTCAGTGAGTAAATTTTCAACTTCTGCAAGAATTTCATCTTTTGTAATCTTACTCAGTTTGTTAGGAATTAAATCATAACAAACATCATTTGTTTTCAAATCCTTAACAAACTATCTACCTTCCATCAAACAAAATTTCATAGATGTACATATCTCACCAATAGATTTTTCAACCAAAGGTAAAAAAATTTCTTCTTACCATCAACCCAAATAGAATATCTATTCAATCTTCCATCATGTATAGTATTTCTATCTTATTTCCAAGGTCTACCCAAAAAAATATGACAACAATCCATAGGAATAATATCAAAGAACACCTTATCATAATATTTTCCAATTTTCAGATTCACAAAACATTTTTCACTCACCATTAATGTATGCTCATCCTTGATCCATGAGATTTGATAGGGCTTCAGATGCTTCATCCTCTCCAACTGCAACTTTGTAATCCTTTCCTTAGATGCTAGATTCTCTGAGTTTCCACTATCAACAATTACCTTCCAAACTTTGTCTGCAAATCTACATCTGGTCTTGAACAAACTTTTTTTGACAAGATCTTGCTTATCCTTTTCACTCCATAATCCTTCGGATCACGAGATTTACTTCCTTCTCAGCTTCATTTGGTGAATATTCTTGCACCAAAGAATTTTTGCTACTACCAATCTTCTTGCTTGCATGTGTACATTCAAAGGATTTATGTCCTTGCTCACCACAGTTGTAATAAGTTACTTGGAATCATCTTCTGTTATAACCACCTCAGAAGTAATTGCCTCTTCCTAGGTATGAACTTCCACCTTTCCATTCAGTCTTTCCTTTGTCTTGAGATGTGTCTGAAACTGACTTGTCTAGTTCAGATCTACTATTTTCACCATGAGATCTACCTCTTCCTCTAGGGAATCTACCACCTCTACCTCTTTGTCTTTATTCATATCTTTTGTTCAATTTCTCCTCAGCTTTTATGGCAGATTGATATGACTCCTCAATGCTTTCCATCTTGACCAAACTGATCTCATCTTGTATAAAACTTCTCAACCTATTTAGATATCTTGCTACTCTTTCCACTTCATCTTCAACATGTCCAGATCTGATGTCCAATCTATAGAATTCCTTAGTGTAGTATTTTACTGATCTATCTTTCTACTTCAAACTTTGCATTCTCCTAATCAGGTTAATCTGATAATCACAAGGTAGAAACTTGCCTTTAAATTTGTTTACCATCTTGTCCCATACCTTGATTTTGTCTTTACCTTTCTTCTTTCAATCCAATTGTATATGTTCCCACCATAAGGATGCATGACCTTTCAACTTTGTGCTTGGAATATTGACCTTCTTGTCCTCTAATACATTCTCATATTCAAAATACTTTTCTATCTCAGTTATCCAGACAATCAATTCACCAGTATCCAACTTTTCGCTATACTCAGGAGGATTAATATGAGGTGTGGAGTTCAAACTTGTCAATGCTCGCCGGAATCTCTCTTCTTTCTGATCCATCACAGGTGCAGTTGCAGCTTCACCTTGAACCTCTTCCAATTCATCATCACTAACATCCTCAAGATGTCTTCCTCTGTGCTGGGCTATCTCAACAACTTCCAATCTAGCAGCCATTTGTCTAAGCATATCAGCCATACCTGGATCTTCATTTCCTCTTCCACAAACCATCTTGAATCCCTCTGCAATTGTAGGTCAGATCGTAATCTTCTACCCCACAACAATATCACCAACTAGTGTTAGGGTTTACAAGTGTAAGACCAAAAAAAGGCATAAGAAGCATATCTAGGTAACCACAAACCCTAAACAATATGCTAACCTATATAATCTAACATTAGAGCCATTGAAATAGGAATTCACAAACAATATGTAATAAAAACATAAGAACTCCCTTCAAGTGATGCTCAAATGCTCTTCTTTCTTCTCCATAGAGTAGATTTGATGTTGCTCTTTGACAATAACACAATTGCACAAAGAATTTGAAAGCACAAGTTGATAACAAGAATACTACGAGATAATGGTTCTAAAAAAGAATGAGAGGATTGCATCCCAATTTATAGAAAATGAGGAGCAATTAGGTGAATTAGAATGCATAAAATCAATGCATAATAGAGGGAAAAGGAGGTAGGAATATGGAAGCATGATTAGGGGAGAATTGAGTGAAGAAATATTGAAGGATATCATGAAGCACCTTAATAGGGATATGAATCACAATTAAGGAATATGAAAAATTAGGTGGGATTAGGAGGATTTAATTCAATAAATAAATAAATATTCCTCACAAATCAAAATTAGCATTTATGAAATTATAAAATTCTATAAATTAGAATTAGCCAATTAATTAATTAAAAATTAATTAATTGTGAAGACTTAGGATAAGAATGAATAAATATGATTTATTCATAAAGAATAGGGACAAATATTAGGTTATTCATCCCAAGGGGATAAATTAGTGAATTATTGATCAAATTTAAGGCATTAATGCACAATTGGTTTGATTTTGATAATATTGATAAGGATTAGGATTAATTTTGATGATTCTGGAATAGTTTAGGAAATCACGAGGCATCGATGAACTTTGACAATACTCTCGTGATAATGATTGGAAATGATATAGTGAAATCAATGAATTTGGATGACGCTAGAGGATTCAAATAGGAATAGGGAAACATCGATGAGCTTGGACAATGTTCCCGAAATAATGATGATAAGGCATTGATGAACTTTGACAATGCCAGAGGATTGATTGAAAGATATTGATAAGAAATTGATATGAGTTTGGGATCAAATGAGTTTGGAATGAGCTTGGATTGATTTAGGAAGATGATCAATTTGGCCAAAATGATAGAAATGTTAGTAATTGATGATATGAAAGAATGACACAATATTAGTGAATGATAAAGATCAAACATACAATATAGAAGACATGTTAAAAGGGGGCACAAGCATTGAACCATTTTTTAGGTGTCTACATTTTGCCCATCTTTGATACAATGCGATCGTGAGCTTTGTGTCAAAGAAAAATTTAAAATCATACCCGAGTGGATTGACACAATGGAGGTAGGATGCCCCCTAAAAAAAATGGGCAGAAATTGACATGAGAACAATTTTTTGAAAAGAAAGTGATTGCATGGATTTATTGACAAAATGTTAGCAAAAAGTGGAAATTAGACGAAGAAATGTTAGTAAGATAGAAATATTTTGGCTTTCCATAAGTGAAATTATGCCATAAGAGCTTATTTTGATATTGCAAAACTAGATGTAGTGCATCCTGGCACAAGAGCCAGAGCGAGAAAGTCATCCTTTTGCGTAAACAAATACAATGCAGGCAAAGGATGATCTTCTCCACCCTGAAGCATATAGAAGACATGCCCGAGGATTTCATGATATCATCAAACAAGAAGAAGACAAAGAAAAAAATAATCACGAACCATCCCGACTACTCTCATAAGTTCAGATAATATCATCGAGTAGCATAGGAACATGATAAAAAAAAGAAAAAAAAAATCAATGAAAGATAAAACACTCACTAAAACAATGTGAGCCAACAACCATTCTAATCTTTTTGTTACTTGCATTAAATGTTTTTTGATTGATAGCTTAGTTTGCAAATTGACTGATTGGATAATTGATTTTTAAATTTGACAGATTGATTGATAGTAAAGATCAAAAGATCAAATAGGTCCAAACATGTTGAATGTTGAGTCACAATGATCTAGATCGCATGTGTGAGAACATGATTTCGTTAAGCACAGAATGATGAATCCACCACAGATGTCTGCAAACATGATGATCATTTCGCAAAAAGAAGACAAGTATGTACAAATTTATTACAGATTTTTGAAGAAGCTTTTGCAATTTTTAGGATTTTTTAGATATTTGAATTTTTTGTGATGATCTTTTTTCAGGACTTTTTACGATTTTTAGAAAATTTTCATGACTTTTTATACTTTTAAGGGATTTTTTTTAGCATCGTATATGATTTTTAAGGTCTTTTTCAGGTTCGTATTTGATTTTTAGGGATTTTTCAGGGCATTATGCAAATGTTTTTAGCATTTGTTTAGGATTTTTTTCAGCTTCTTATTTGAATTTTTAGGATTTTTTGAGAACATTAAGATATTTACAAGTTGCAAGATCTGAATTGCCCCCAGTGTCTAGCAAGGCAGGGACATTGTCAAAGGGGAAATGGATTGGTAGATGGATGAATGCCAAGGGCCACTTGCATGGATCTGTTTAGGTGCCAAGGAGTATCCAAGAAATGCGATAACAATTTTTGTGCCAAGCGGAGGGACTGGTTAAGAAAATGATAGGGTAATGAAATGGTGCACTGAATGACATGTGGGGAATGGACATGTTAAGAGGTTTGTTGGAAAATCATGTTTTGCATTTAATGTCCTTATTTTAATCAAGATTAAGATAGGGAATTTGGATTGGGAAATGTTAGGATATGAAAAGGATAATGATAGGATATTGGTAGGATAAACAAGATCAATAAGGGATAAGGTATATATGGGTGTTGATAGGATAAAGGATATGAGGGATGTCCATAGGATATTGGAGGAAATGATAGAGGTATTGGGAGATAATGACGGGGGTATGAGATGATTGGAAAATATGGATAAAATTTGCCCCCAATTATGGAATGCAAGAAGTTCATAGAATTACACATGACGCTTGTTTGCCAAGTTTTCATCATGGTACTTGTCCAAAGCGCCTGTTTGCCAGGTTTTCACTGTTGGGAAAAATTTATTTCTCTTGACTCTTTTTTTGTGTTTCCAAGATTCTTTTTTTCTAGGTTTTCATCAAGGCAACTTTTTCCTTTTTCCTTTTTTTTTCTTTTTCAAAAATTTTGCCTCTTTTTTTTGACTTTTTGACTTTTTAGGCTTTTTGGAAAAACCTGGACGCATGAAATGACATGGACGGAGGACTCAAGTGCCTTACTCTTTGAAATTTGCTTTTGAAAGATATTTCACAAAGGCATTGGTAGGGTAATGACAAAGGGCTATGAAGTGGGTGATTGGATAGGGATGGGACAAGCTTTATGCAAAGGATTGGATAGGTTGGATGAATGGTTGGAAAATAAGTGTTTCATGATGGAGGGATTGAAAAAGGATGGATGTTGAATGGATGGATATGGATGCAAGAACAACATTGGCACACACCTTGAGGGGTGATGGAGTGATGGAGGGAAAAGAGATTATGGAGTTTGAGGGATTAATGAAGGAATGGATATGGATTTTGGGACACAAGGACCCAAAATGGATTTGGAAGATGGAAGACATTTAGATGGAGAGATAGCAACTTTGGATGCCAATTTGGACTTTTCTTTGGGATTCTATACTTCAAGGATCTTCTTGGGAATCCACATGCTTTTTGTCTTTTCATCCTTTTGAGGGTCCTTTTAATGTATTGCTTGCACAATGGATTTTGGAACCCATATGGATTTTGACTTAATTTTTTTTCTCAATGGGCCTTTGTGGCCTTTGGGAATTTTCTTTTAGCATCACATTTTTTGTTTTTTTGTACATGTCGATTATACTGGACATGTTGATCCTTGATAGCATGTGGATTGCTTGATTTGTGGATTTTATTCTTGGCATCCAAATTGCTTTGAAAGGGAATATAATTCATGGATGGATAGGAATTGTATGAAGGCATTTTGGACGGATAGAAGGTTCTCCAAGGTGTATGCCTTTTATGACTTGCATGTGGGAAAGGGTAAGGGGATTGTGAGCTAGTGGAGGGAGGAATATATGGACCTAGGATGGATGGAAGGGTTAAGGGGGAGGTATAAGTTTAGGTTTGGATTTTGAAGGGATACCAACACCTTGAGATGTAGATTCTTTATTAAGACCATGGCCATTAGACTTTTCTTGGATATGAGAGGGTTTTAATATATCTTTTGCATGGAAGTTTGATCCTTTTACTTGTAATGCTTGCTTTGACCAGTAGGATACTTTATACAAGACGCGAGTCCATTATTATGAGGTGTGAATGATATGGAAGGAATTATAGGACCATGAGGTGGACTAGAATCAATAGAACTAGGGGAACCCATTTGAAGTGTAAGGGGTTCATGAACAACTTGCACAGATATGCTTGGATCACAAGGGGGATTTGAAGGATTAGGACAAGGAGAAGAATAGATGGATCTTGAGGAGTATCTGGAGGAATAATGGGATATTTTGGGGGATCCAAAGGGATGATAGGATCTTTTGGAGGACATGAAGGTGAAGGGACACCTTGATCTTGACTTAGAAAGGGATCTTGGGAAGACATGGAAGGGAGATCATGATCTTGCTTAGGAAGTGGAAGGTCAATGAGATTTGGAAGAACATTTTGGTTTGGGAATGGAAGGGGATCATCTAGAATAGGAGAGATAGGGATAATAGGATCATCATGAGGCTCAAGGGGAATGGGATCTTGGTCAAAAATTGTTGGGGGATTGGTCATCATTGGGATCTTGATCTTGATATAATTTTAGACATGTTTCTTCGTGCTTTGTATCATCCTCTTGACATAGGATATGCATTTGGACATGTAAGGGGGATTCTTGAAAGGGGTCAATGTTTGGACATGAGAGAGATAGACTTTGGATGAGACTCTCATGAATAGGATTGATTGAAATTGGAGGACATGGTGGGATTGGTTTAAAGGAACTTGGGATATGGATATGAATAGCTTGGATTCTTCTGTGGATAGCCATTGGAAGGTTGCATTGTTGGAAGAATCACTTGATGGGGATAGGGGAAATTGCTCTTGTGAATTTTGTGGGGATGAAGGACTGGAGGGAAACATGGATGTTTCTTGAAGGTTAATTTCTTGAGAGGAAGTAGGTATATCATCCATGTCATTTTGTTGGGATGAGCCATTGGTAGACATGGGTAAATTATTTGTTTCATCCTCTTCATTTATAGGATCCATTGTTTTCAAAACATATTCTTTAAAACTTTAGATTTGAACTTGCGTTACTTGGTTGATCTTGCCACTGATACCACATCATTATTCATAGGTTGGAAAGAATCTGGTGATTGAAAATGTGCCACAATAGGTTGTTCATTTCGTATGCTTGATTGATGTTCAAAAGGTGGCACACTTGAACTTGTCTTTGTTTGATAAGACCATGGAGGTGAATTGGAGGACACAAAAGGTCCCTCATGCAATACTATCATTTGTGATCCTGGCATTGATTGTCTTGTTCGCATGATTGACACACAAGGTTGTGAAATTGTTTGAAGATAACTTGGTTGCATTGGGATGAAGATTGGTTCATAATTTGGTGGTGGCCCTAGTTGAATTATGTCACACTCTGGTTGAAGAATTTGTTTGGGAATTTGGTTGAATGATTGATTTGAAATTTGAGTACATGGAGACTGATTGGAAACTTGATTGAATTGAACATTATCTAGGATTTGGTTGAAAAATGTTGGCTCTTGCACATGATTGAATTGGGCTTTGTTAAATTTTTCATTTGCCTCATTGAGTTGTAAAATAAGGTTTGGTAGCTTTAATTTCTTAATGAGAGATTGTGTGTCAATTTCACCAAAAGATTCTCTTGGACATCTAAGGAGTTTGACCATCTCCTTTCTACTCTTTATCATGTTTTCTATCCTCTCTTCCAAGATCTTCTTTTCTTTATCTAATTTTTTTTGCAACTTTTGAATCATGTGTGCATGAATTTGATGCAATTGATTGTTTGGTTGTGTCGACGCCATTTGTCTTGGCTCAAAGGCTTGTTGTTGCAAAGATATATCTTGTCTTTGATCAAAAGGTAATTGTGATTCTCCTTGTGATGGAAACATGGGTTGATAAGTGTCTTGTTTCCTTTTGGGTGCTTGGAACCTAGTGAAGATCGACATGATGCCTATATGCAAATGCAATTTTTTTTTATTTTTTTGATATTTTCTCTTCCTTTTCTTATTTTTTTGAATTTTTAACTTTTTGGTAAAAAAATGACGCATGAAATGACATGGACGGAGGACTCATGTCAGGTTCACCAACTGTAAGACCAAAAAAAGGCATAAGAAGCATATCGAGGTAACCACAAACCCTAAACAATATGCTAACCTATCTAATCTAACATTAGAGCCATTGAAATAGGAATTCACAAACAATATGTAATAAAAACACAAGAAGTCCCTTCAAGTGATGCTCAAATGCTCTCCTTTCTTCTCCATAGAGTAGAGTTGATGTTTCTCTTTGACAATAACACAATCGTACAAAGAATTTGAAAGCACAAGTTGATAACAAGAATACTAGGAGATAGTGGTTCTAAAAAAGAATGAGAGGATTACATCCCAATTTATAGAAAATGAGGAGCAATTAGGTGGATTAGAATGCATAAAATCAATGCATAATGAGGGAAAATGAGGTAGGAATTTGGAACCATGATTAGGGGAGAATTGAGTGAAGAAATATTGAAGGATATCATGAAGCACCTTAATAGGGATATGAATCACAATTAAGGAATATGACAAATTAGGTGGGATTAGGAGGATTTAATTCAATAAATAAATAAATATTCCTCACAAATCAAAATTAGCATTTATGAAATTATAAAATCCCATAAATTAGAATTAGACAATTAATTAATTAAAAATTAATTAATTGTGAAGACTTAGGATAAGAATGAATAAAAATGATTTATTCATAAATAATAGGGACAAATATTAGGTTATTCATCCCAAGGGGATAAATTGGTGAATTATTGATCAAATTGAAGGCATTAATGTGCAAATGGTTTGATTTTGATAATATTGATAAGGATTAGGATCAATTCTGATGATTCTGGATTAGTTTAGGAAATCACGAGGCATCGATGAACTTTGACAATACTCTCGCGATAATGATTGGAAATGATATAATGGAATCAATGAATTTGGATGATGCCAAAGGATTGAAATAGGAATAGGGAAACATTGATGAGCTTGGACAATGTTCCCAAAATAATGATGATAAGGCATCGATGAACTTTGACAATGCTAGAGGACTGATTGAAAGAGATTGATAAGACATTGATATGAGTTTCGAATCAAATGAGTTTGGAATGATCTTGGATTGATTTAGGAAGATGATCAATTTGGCCAAAATGAGAGAAATGTTAGTAATTTATGATATGGAAGAATGACACAATATTAGTGAATGATAAAGATCAAACACACAATATAGAAGTCATGTTAAAAGGGGGCACAAACATTGAACCATTTTTAGGTGTCTACAACAAGAAGGAACTTAGATCTCAACATGGCTTTGATACCACTTGATGCAATGAAGGATGGAAGGAGGGGCCAAGGGCTCTCCCAACTACCAAACCAACTTGCAGACACAATGCGAAAGAAACAACAACATAGTGAGAGAAGAAACAACAGAGATCCTTTTTATTAATTGATCAAACTCATTACATGTCAGGTTGTAAGGCCTTCCCGGTTTGGGCTATATACATTCAATGATTTAAAAATTGATCTTCATACATGCGAGGTCACAAACCTTCCTTCCATATAATTCAATACTTAATCTTCTTTTACAATCTGATTTCAAAATCCTACTTCTAAAACTGCCTAGAACTACCTCCTAAACTAAGAACATAGAAACAAATATATACAAGAGTCCACCAAAGAGGTCGGCACTCAAATCCATAAGTGAGACCAATATTTAGGTCCACACAGATCCCAATGAGATACCCCACATTAATTAAGCCACAAAAATTAAATGCAAAAGTCGGCCATCAGATCTAACTCCAAAATAAACAACTCGGGCAAAGGATGACCGAGCAACAGAGTGACTCAGGAAAAGAACACCCTGAGAAATAGAACATGACTCGGGTCAAGCATACCTGAGAAACAGAAGACAAAATCAAGTGGCATAAAAATAAATTTGGAACAAGCATGCCTGAGCGACAGAAACCCGAGCAATAAAGACCAACTCGGAACAAGCATAACCGAGCGACAAAACATGAGAAATAGAGTACTTCCTCGAGCAAGCTCCAAACAAACTACAGAACAAAAGAAAACATATTTTTGGTTGAGTAGGATTTCTAATGACCCAAGATTCTCTTGCATCATTTTCCATATCACCACTGCCTCATCTATAACTTCTTGCTACTTTCCAACTAGAATATTTGTAGTTCTATGTCCAATACTAAATCTGTCTTTGTATTTATCAAGTGATTCATCTATTTCCTTTACTATCAAATGTGTCACTATGTAGATAAGTGTCCTTTCTCTTACCTCCTTTTCAGTTTCAAGCATTGACTCCTATCTGAAATTGACTACTTCATAAAGTTTATTAGTAATATGACTTTGGATTTGATTTGGTGTTCTGATGAATTTATGAAAGTGAAATACAATAGCATCTTCAATAGTTTTCTTGTCCTTATTAGATAACTTTGAGAACTTAAAATTACTGATATTGCCTATCATTCCATATTCTCTTATTGAATTAGCAATTTTAATTGCATTTTGAGGAACATGGAACTTTGTCTTTCTAGACTTTCCCATATCAGTGATTTCCTTCTCAGAATCAGTTATCTCACTGTCTTCTTCAATTTTATTCTTTTTCTTGCTAGGAGAGGCTTTTGACTATCCTCTAGTATTTATCTTTATATAATTCCTAGTCTTAATAGGTTGTGATGCCTCAGGTGGCACAGGGTCAGAATTTTTACCTTCATCATTCTTCTCCATACCAGACTCTTCTATTGATGATAGTTTTGGAATCCTACTTTGAGTTCCTACTGACTTCCTGATGTAGAAGCATCATGGGTTTTCTTGGCGATTACTTTAGAGTTCTTGGAGGTGTGATTGGTAGCTTCTTTGGAGAGTACTAAGAGTGTTACTCGGTTGAAGAAGTCTGGATGCTTGATCGTTACTGGGTGTAGTGCTGGTTGTTCTGCTCGGTGGCTGAAGGGCTCGACACATATTGTTGCTTGGCTTATATGGTATTTCTTGACAAGTCTTGTTTTCTGAGAATATGTTGTGTCTCGGTGATGCCTATGGAGCTTAGTCATCATGTTGGATTGGCGATGCTTGAGGGAGCTCGGTCATCACGCTTTCTTGACGATGCTTGTTGGTTTGCTAATGCTTGTCAATGCTTGGTTGGTTTTGCTGACACTCAAGAGTTTAGCTTGCCGACTAGTGTTCTTGCAGATTTGGGAGGCCGACCTGATGCATTTAATATGTGTAGCATGTGATCATGACATGGATCGATGGGAATGTGTGTGGACCTATTTGGGTCTTGGATCTTTATCCTATGTGAATTTAATGGGTGTTGCAGACCGACTTGTGGCTTGAATATATATTTAATGTAAGGTTTTATTTAATTTGTAATTTACCAAGCTCACATGTGGCTTAGTTGGGTATAAGTAGAGGGCCTTGTGGATTTTTGATAGAGTATTCAGCATGGAGTAGAAAAGAGGAATGAATTTGAGTAGAGCTAGTAGCTAAGTGTGGGATTGGAAGACTAGAAGGTTGCTTGGATGCTTGCGAGGACAAGTTTAGATTCTTCTTGGAGTTTCTACCAGAGTGTGGATCTGGGCTAGTTAGGAGTTGGATCTTGTAGAATTAATAGTGTAATTTCTTGTATTTGGTCATAACCCGGAAGGCCTTACAGTCGGGCATGTTGAATGAAAATCTTATGATTCTATTATGGGAATTTGTGTTGTTGTAGATCTAAATCTATGTGCTATTTTTTATATTCCATTCTGTGGTTATTAGTTGGGGGCTTAGACATCTCCTTTGGGGATTTTCCCTACCTCGCACTACGTCAAGTGTTATTAGAGCTTGAAGTTCCTGAGTGTGTGGACATATCGCCGAAGGTGAGCTAGTTTGCACTAGGACCTTGGGTTGGGTGAAGTCAATCCGAGCAGAGTTTGATCTTGTGGGTGATTGTTCTTTTTAGAGTCCTATATCTTTGTTGTGAGATATCATATCATGGATTTGACTTACAATTATAGAGGAATTGCAGATGGATCTTGATATGGATCAATGGTTGTGAATATGGAAGGTAGATCTTGTTGAGCAAAGGCTGGATCTGGTTGGAGATTTGTTGTAGAGGGTTTGCAAAGAACTTGGAAGATGCCTCTAAGAAGATTGGACCCTAGGATGATTGCAGATCTCTTTGATGTAGTTGAGAAGAATTTTTCTTGGTTGGAAGCTAGTTTGACCGATCGAGTTAAGGAAGAGATGGTTGAGTTTCATAGAAGTCTCTAGAGCTGGAGTCTACCTATCTGGAAGCAAGTTGTGTGGATGGTTAGAAGACTTATTCAAGAGAGAAGGGGGCGTGACAAGGTTGAGGTGGAGGTTGGTTTTGTTGATCATTATGTGGAGTTTGATGCGAAACCTACATAGTAACTTGTGGTTGTTGCTAAGGAGATTCCTAACCTTTTTTACACTGGGATGGAGACATGTGTTCATGATCAGTTGGTTGTGTCTTACATTGAAATTGCAAAGCACCTGTTCGTGGATAATCATGATATTATGGGTGATGATTTACATTTTGTAGAGCATCTTGTTGTGAGCAATAAGATATCTCATGTTGTGAGTTTGGCTTGTGTTGATGAGGGAATTCATATTGCTATTGATGTGGATTTGGCTTTGGATCTACATATTGTTACTGTGAATGTAGAGTTGGATACTCTTATTGCTGAGATGGGTTGTGCTGATAAGTTGTATGTTAATTGGTTAGTGGTGATACAGATGCTTCTGGTGTTTGGATGGATGAAGCAAATGTGGATGATTTGTAGATTGGTTCTCTTGTCCTTGATGGAGTGGAAGCCTTTGGTGAAGATGAAGCTTGTTGCAGAGCTTTCTTTTGGCACCAAAGTGTGGGACATACTTTTCTATTTACCTGGGGAGTCTGATGCAGGAGCATCGTGGGTTTCCTTGGTGACTACTTTGGAGCTCATGGAGGGGTGCTCGATAGTTTCTTTAGAGATTACTTTGAGTGTTACTCGGTTAAAGAAGGTTGGATGATCGGTCGTTACTGGGTGTAGTGTTGGCCATGTTGCTCGGTCGTTGAAGGGATAGACACATACTGTTGCTCGGCTTATACGGTATTGCTTGACAAGTGTTGTTTTCTCATCATATGTTGTGGCTTGGAAATGCCTATGGATCTCGTTCATCATACTAGATCAATGATTCTTGAGGGATCTTGGTCGTCATGCTTTCTCAAGGATTCTTGTTGGTTTGCTGATGTTCGACAATGCTTGGTTGGTTTTGTTGGCACTCTTCAGTTTGGCTTGCCAACTAGTGTTCTTATGGATTTGGGAGGTCGACTTGATGCATTTAGTATGTGTAGCATGTGATTTTGGAGTGGATCGATCATGGGGATGTGTGTGGACCTATTTGGTTCTTGGATATTTATCCTATGTGCATTTAATGGGTGTTGTAGGCCGACTTGTGGCTTGAGTATGTATTTAATGTAAGGGTTTATTTAATTTGTAATTTACTGGGCTGACTTCTGGCTTAGTTGGGTATAAGTAGAGGTTCTTGTGGAGTCTTGATGGAGGATTCAACATGGAGTAGAAGAGAGGAGTGAATTTGAGCAGAGCTAGTAGCTAAGTGTGGGCTTGGAAGACAAGAAGGTTGCTTGGTTGCTTGCGAGAACTAGTTTAGATTCTTCTTGCAGTTTCTACCAGACTGTGGATCTGGGCTAGTTAGGAGTTGGATCTAGTGAGGTCTTGTAGAATTACTATTGTAATTTCTTGTATTTGGATGTAACCCGAAAGGCCTTATAGCTAGGCATGTTGAATGAAAATCTTATGATTCTATTATGGGAATTTGTGTTTTTGTGGATCTAAATCTCTGTGTTATTATTTTTATTTTTTTGTGTGATTATTAGCTGGGGGCTTGGAAATCTCCTTTGGGGATTCTCCTTGCCTCACACTGCATCACTTCCTTTTCCTTTTGGCATAAGCATAAGGAATTCTCTTTTGTTTCTCACTTGTGGAACTGCTACCTTCATCTATAGAAAATTTATCTTCCAATTGACTAATAATTTTATGTGCTTTCTTTTCAATTCTTGGCTTTTTGAGTTGTACAGTAATTATCTCATATGCCTCCTCAAAAGTACCATACCTCTTTGCTTCTTTGTTAACCAGTAGCTTTAATAAAGCTTCAATGTTCAAAGTTAAGAAATATTCATCAGTCTCATATGCCATCTCAAGTATCCATGAAATTTTGGGATGTACTTCTTATATCTTACAAGTGTCGGTATCAACTAGAAAACAAATTGTGTCTCTGTACTTCTCCACAATGTGTGGAGGTATCCTATACCTCTTATGCATTTTGTCCTGAAAGTCTTTGAAATATCCCCACATTACATTGTTTAGGTTATCACCTAATTCACTTATGTATTCATTTATCTGATATAAAGCTAGTCTATCTATTTTCCAAGTTATAGTTCCTTTTCCAGGGAAATAGTTTTGCACATAGAAAAACATACAAACCAAAATTACTCCAAACTTCAGTGATTGCTTCTTGTCTATTTGAATCCTCTTCAAATTTTCTAAAAGTTTTGACCTCACCATCTCAGCTAGGTCATATCTCATTCCTTCCTTCACTATCTGGTAAGCGGCGTGAATAACTCCACATGACACACTATTCAACCAACTGGATTGATAAACTTTATACTCGACAACCATTGTTGCAAAACAAACTTCTTGATCTTCAATATCATCAATTATCATCACTCTGTGATCTTTTTTAAAACTTGTGATTTGTGCAACCATCTTTGTGGATATTTTCCTTAGGGTACATGGTTCTCGTCTATTGAGAACCTAGTTATCAAATATATCAACTCCTTTGTGATCTTGATTAGTTCCTCCAGCCATATGAATTGGTCATGAAAATGACTCAAGACATATCTAATCCATTCTTCCTTGAAAATCTCTGGTAAGTCCAAAATATGTGCCAAACGCTTCGTTTGAAAATGTTTAAACTCATCTTTAAGTTCACTGTTACTGCACATTGCCAAATAATACTTTTGTATCTTCTCATTGCCTAGTTCGACAATATTGCAATGAATGAAATTTCTTACATCTTCAATCAATAGAACTCAAGGTGGATCTAGGGGTAGGACGCCGGTTTTGTAAAATTTCACTGCCTTTAGTGGATACAACTTATGTTCAGGTTCTGCCTCATTTAATATCTCGATCAATATAGGTTTAGAAACCCTTAACGCCATATTAAGTCAATAGATTTCTACTTTGTAACTCGAATGCTCCAAATTATTTCTCAAATGATTACCACTCTGCTAAATATCTCAATTAGGAATTTCAAATTCGCAATAAAAATTTCTGTAAATGATTAGCTCAAACAATTTTCTCAGTCTATCATAGTGTGAAATGTCACTCTACTCCTATAAACGCTCTTTGAAATGCAAAGTGCATAATGAATAGGTTTACCTCTAATTTATTTTCCCATAAAGTTAACCAATGGCTAGTTAAAACATTAAATGTTGTTTATCGATATCACTCCACCAATAACAACTCTCACCAATTAATGCAGAAAGTAGAATAAGCACATAACTTTTGCAAATGATAAAATTGGTGATACATAACAACTCATCTCTATGGAATTCATCAAATATAACATCAATGCATCTCGTGCTATGCAAATAGATATTATTGCTCATCATTATAAGGGACAAGTTAGATATAAAAATGAAATTCAGTCACTAAGAAAGCTTAATTTGAGGATGAATCCCCTGAGCTAGAGTGATGCAGGAGCATCCTAGGGTAGCTTCCAATCCTTGGCAATCATGTATCACCAAAAATATGTTTTGGTTTGGTTTTGGTTTTGGGTAGAAAGCTCGGTTGGAGACCCAAGAATCTCGGTTATTAGATGGTAGTTCTCAGTTGGAAGATGTGTTTCTTCACTGATGGACTCGATGACTAGTCTCGGTGCTACTTTTCTTGGTGGTGTTTTGCTCAGTGGTGTTCCACTCGGTAGCATACTTCTCTTTGGTGTCTATTCGGTGGAGTTCAGATTGGTTGTGCCTCTTACCAAGTGGTTTGGAGTTTGGTGTTCTTGATCACCGATAGGGTTATTCTGATTGTTTGGGGTGGCCAACTGGTGAATTTAATTTGGGGTTGCATTCCTTGAGTTTCAGATCGACCGTTGGAGGTGTGAGGACCTAAATTTGGATTGGTTCACTCTCCTATGCAAATTTAATGATCATTAGATGCCGACTAACATGTTGGGTGTTGTGTTCTTGAGGGTGACTATTGTTTTATTGATTTATTTGTAATGCTGACTTGTGGCAAAGTTGTATAAATTAAGGGTTTGGGTAGAGTGTTGAGTGGGGAGTGAATTTGTTTTTGTGGAAAAGTTGTATAACTTGAAGAGTGTGTTAGCTATTTTTCCCTGACCTTGTCAAAGAAAAGGCTAATTAACGAGGATCAAACAAATCCTCCTACACTTCGAGCTCAAAGGCTCAGGCGGGTGTACCTGTTGGATTCACTTCTTTCAGTGAATCAAGGGATGGATTCCTGCCCATCACACTTGATATAATAATCATTCACAGCTCTTTAAACAGAAAGGGAAAATGATTTGAATAATTGATAGATGAAGAAACTACAAGACAGACCAGAGACCAGTGCCTTATCTATTGGGCAACAGAGTCAAACAGATATGCAATCCCAGAAAACTTCTAACTCCAAACTCAAAAACCTGAATGAAATGCCTTGCAAGCCATTCTTCTCATTTCAATTCCTGGACATCATATTCATATGC
>MU226274.1:241482-257786 GCA_018584345.1 Thuja plicata | reverse complement strand
AGCCTCTTTCTGCATGCATTCACAATATGTCCTTTCCACGAGTTTCTTAGGGCAACAATCTGCATTTAGAGAAAATTTCAAGTGTAGTCACTCCAAATTTCTTCAAAATTTGAGAGTACTAACAGAGTGCATCTTGTGGGCTTGGGTAGATCTGGGAGAAGATCCAAGTCTTTGTGTTATTATATTTGGTCGTAACTTGAAAGGCCTTACATCCCAACATGTTGCATGTAATTTCATGTTATTGAATATGATCTGAGTTGATATGTTGATATATCTTGTGTTGTTATGGTTTCCGTTGTGTTGTTTGTTGAATGCTGCAAGGTTTGGACTATCCATTTTTGGATCCTCCATCCTTGACTATGTCAAGTGGTATCAGAGAGAAGTTGATCTAGGTGGTTTGAGTGAAGGATACATTTCTTGGAAGATGCCTTCGAGGATATTGGTCCCTAGGGAAAATGAAGATCTCGTTGATGCGATGGAGGCAAGGATAACATAAAAGGTTAGATCGGAGATAAGATCTGAGATGGCGATGATAAAGAATGAGTTGGTAACTAAAATTTTGAGAGTTGTTGTTAGATTGTAGAGAATTCCTAGAATAGATGATGGTTATGTGGAAGCCGCTGAAGACTTTGAAGCTGTTGGATCTAGTGGAGATGACAAAGTCGATCAGCTGGAGAGATCTGGTGAAGGAAGAACTGATCGGTTGCAAAGATCTAGTGCTGGGTTGAGTACAAGTTACCGAATGGAGGTTTCCAATTTCTCAGGTACATTGAGACCCGAGTATGTGATTTATTGGATCGGTGATTTAGAAGACTAATTTGATCTGGAAGACATTAGAGATCCTCTTGGAGTGAGGTTAGCACAAACTAAGTTGAAGGGACTTGCTTCTCTTTGGTGGAAAGAATTGCAGAGAGATAGAGAAGAAGAAGGTAAATGAAGATCAATCGGTGGAGGTTGATGGTGGAAAAAATAAAGGCTAAGTTCATTCTTGCCAACTATGAGCTTGAGTTGTTTAAGTAGTTGTAGAACCTAAAGCACAAGGAGATGACTATGGAAGATTATACCAAGGAGTTCTACAAGTTGACTATTCGATCTGGGCATATAGAAATTTCCAAGGAAAAGGTGGAGAGGTATATTAATGGTCTAGGATTCAATATCCAGGATGAGATTAGTATGTTGAAGATTTAATCAGTAGAGGATTCTTACCAGTATACCTTGAAGGTGGAAGATAAGTTGAAGAGAAGAAATCATAGTAATTCCCAAGAGAAAGAGAAACAAGAACAGTCAGTAAAGGATAAACTGAGAGTTAAGGATGAAATGAAACCTATTGAACCAAGGAGAAGGATGGGTAGAGGTGGATTTAGAGGTACTTGTTATAGGTGTGGAGAAGAAGGACATCGGTCATATGAATATCCCCATGTAGACAAGAAGGTCGGTAATCACTGAAATGTTGTGGTGAACGAAGTTGTAGAGAATGAACCTAAGGGATGCTGAGAATCTTATGATTATAAGAACATTGATGACCAAGTAGAAATTTGAGCCTTGTTAGAGGCGAAATTTATTCAGGACTGTGTGTAAGTCTGGTGGTAAATGTTGTGAGGTGATTGTTGATGGAGGTAGTACTGATAACTTGGTTTCTGAGGAAATTATTCAGAAGCTTAGTTTGAGGAGGTTGAAACATCCTAGTTATTATGGGATCAGTTGGTTACAAGAAGATCATGCAGTAGAGGTTAAGGAATAGTGCATGATAAGTTTTCACATTGGTCTTTATTGCGATGAAGTACTATGTGACAGTGTGGATATGAGTTCTTGTCATGTTTTACTTGGAAGACCTTCATAGTATGATAGAGAGGCTATTCATGGCTGTAAAAGAAATTTCATTACTATTCTGAAAGATGGACAAAAATTTACTTTGAATCCTTTGAAGGATGAAGGCAAAGGAATAAAGAACTTGAGCATTGGAAGGATATTTTAGATGATTGTAGGGGTTGCTGAAAACATTAAGGTTCATAGATCTGAAAGTAAATCGGGGAGTACTAGTGGTAAAAGGCCATAGAAGAAGAATCGAGACATGAGTGTATCGGCTGAGGAATCAGAGGACATGTGTATCAAGAACCAGTCTGGGATCTTTGTGTTGAATCCATGAAGATGTTCATTGAGCTACTAAGAACGTCTTTTCACACCTGGGGTGTCTGATGCAGTAGCATCCTCAGGTAGTTGGCAATCCTGTATCACCAAAAATATGTTTTGGTTTGGTTTTGGTTTTGGTTTTGGGTAACAAGCTCGGTTGGAGACCTGAGATTCTTGATCATTAGGTGGTAGTTTTTGGTTGGAAGATGTGTTGCTCACCGATGAACTCGGTGACTGAACTTGGTGGTTCTTTGCTCGGTGGTGTTCCACTTGGTAGCACACTACTTTTTGGTGTCTGTTTGGTGGAGTTTGGCTTGGTTGTACCTCTTACTGAGTGGTTTGGTGTTTGGTGTTCTTAATCACCGATGGGGTTATTCTAATTGTTTGGGCTGGTTGACTGGTGTATTTAATTTGGGGTTGTGTTCCTCGAGTTTTGTATCTATCATTGGAGGTGTGAGGACCTAAATCTAGATTGGTTCACTCTCCTATGCAAATTTAATGACCGTTGGATGCCAACTAACACATTGTGTGTTGTGTTATTGAGGTTGGCTATTGTTTTATTGATTTATTTGTAATGTCAACTTGTGGAAAAGTTGTATAAATTAAGGGTTTCGGTAGAGTGTTGAGGGGGAGTGAATTTTTTTTTCTGGAAAGGTTATATAACTTGAAGAGTGGATTTTGTGGGCTTGGGTAGATCTAGGAGAAGATCCAAGTATTGATGTTATTATATTTGGTTGTACCCAGGAAGGCCTTACAGCCTGACATGTTGCATGTAATTTCATGTTATTGAATATGATCTGAGTTGATATGTTGATATATCTTGTGTTGTTATGGTTTCTATTGTGTTGTTTGTTGAATGCTGCAAGGTTTGGATTGTCCATTTGTGGATCCTCCATCCTTTACTATGTCACAGAGGATGGAGGGTTACATGTTGATGCATTGGCATCTTCTTTACTTTCTTCTTTCTTCACCCAAACCTTTTTCATCTCATTCCTCATTTCTTCAACATTAACAGTCTTTTTTCCTTTCTCATCTTCATTGTTGGTGACCGATTCCTGTATCTACAATCTCTTGCATTAATATATCCAATCTTATGACAAGAGAAACATGCCATGCCTATTGTGCTCCATGGTCCAGCATTACCTCTTGGGTTTCTCAATCAACAATTCATAGAAATATTTCCATAATTTCCATAAACAATGCATGAAAAATTTATGTTACCTTCTCTTCTTAGAACATTTACCAGTTTATTAGGTGTTGTTGATCTACAATGTTATGCCTTATGTCCAAATTTTTTGCATGAATAACAGTAGCCATTGAAACTCCTTTCAGATGATCTACTACTATTCCTTGATCTACACTCATAAGATTGATGACCATACTTATTGCAATTGTAACAATAACCATCAAAATGAGTGGTCTTGGAACATTCACCAGTTGGATTCTACATACATTAGAAGAGTATCCAGGCTTTCCACAATTATAATAAGTGGGTTTAGTATCTTTCTTACCTTGTGGACTTCTATATACCTTAAGAGTCTTAGATTATTTCTCAGCACCATACTTGGATGATTCTCCTTTCTCAATTTTTTTGTCACCGGTAAATCCAAGGCCAGAAATATCTCTAGGTCAGCTTTGGTTCTTCATTTGCTCATCGATCTTCTACATGCTTTGTTCATATTTCTTAATTTTTTCATTTGTCTCTCTCTCAATCTTCAAGAATTCTTTCAATTGTTCATTCTCCTTTCTTAGTGATTCATTTTCAACACACAATTGTAAGTTCTCATCACCAATGTCACGTAGTTGTTCATTCAGTGCATGGTTCTCATGTGTCAATCTTTGAAGTATAATGTCTTTTTCTCTAATCAGTTCTTCAACATTATTCTTTATAGTTTCACCAGCTCTTTTTGCATCTTCAACAACCCTCATGACTTCAAGTACTTCACACATCCTTATAGCTTGACTTTCTTGTTCTCTTTTCATCTTGGATGCTTCACCAGTTAGGATATTGTTCTTTTCCATCAAATCTTCTATAGCTACCTCAAATTTCTCTAAGTTAACACTTTCTTTAGATAATTCATCAATTTTTTCTAGACTGTCTCTTAGTTGTTTAGACAATTCTTTCCTTTTTTCCAGAGAAGCCTCAAGCTTGTTCTTCGGTTCTTCAATCATCTCATTAGCTGCAGGCAGTTGTCTTTCATACTATAGCTTTCCATCTCCATAGATCTACTCCCCAATTTGTTAAAATTTCCTCCTAGAGAGTCTGATCTTTGATGCCAATTGTTGGAAATAATAGGTATTGAGAGGGGGGTGAATCAGTACTAATAAAAATTTTATACTTTTCTTCAAACCTAAGAATAGTAGAAAAAGAAACTTCCAAAATATATAGCTTAAAATGTAAGTGTAAAGTAAAGTACAGTGAATGAAATAAAAACACATGCACAGTGATAACACTTATATTTTTATCATGGAAACCCTTGGTCAGAGGGAAAAACCACGGTGGGGATGACACCCACAATCTTCTCACTGTAGTAGAAAAGAGTGTTCTGTTAGGAGCTTACAATGTCACTTTCTAGGTGACTCACCTTATTAGGAGTGACTGATACCTTGTTAGAAGTATCTAAAGTCCTATTACATACTATATTGTTAAAGGATTTAATCTCACTATTACAGTGTTCACCCTATTAAGGGATTTACAAGAAAAAGTCTTGTTAGAGACTACCTTGTTAAGGGATTTTAGATTTTTGAAACTATTAGGAATACAAAAAATGAATTGAACCGTGAAATGCACTTAAGAATGCTAATCAAATCCTTTTATGCTCTTTTCTTTCTCTGGACCCTGTTATGATTCTTTGTTGTAATCTGCTCTGCAATCGTTGTTCAAGATCTAATACTTCAAATGTTCTTCACAACATTTTTACAACACCTTCAACAACTTCAATTATTAACATCAATTATCCTCTTATATGATTTTACCTTTGATTGTAAACCTAATTAGGGTTTTTTCTTCCCTCCAAAATTGCTTTTCCATTTACAACCAACTCATAGAAACATTACAATCTCACTGTGTCATCCATAACAAACTTCAAGTTGTCTTCTCCAATGTGAAATACTTCTTCAATATTATTGGTCCAAAATGTGCCTTGAATTCATAATTAGATGTGTACACAACTATCGAGAAGTTGACTTATTCAACACTTCAAACAATATACTACATTTTTCATTATGTCCAGATTCATTGAATCTTGCACTGTCATAACCGCTTTAGATAACCATTCAAAATTATTTCTTAACCTTTAACTTTTACCTACATTCTGACTTACTCCTTTTGCAACTTGACAAAATCCACAATTTTTCACAAATTTCTAAACATCCTTATACAACTGAGGCCAAAAATACCTTTCCTTAAGCAAACTCAATGTCTTATCAATACCAAAATGTCCAGCCAAACCACTACTATGTTTTTCCTTTATCAAATTAGTTCTCATTGATCCTCTCGATATGCACAACTGAATACCTTTGAACAACATATCTTCTTGAATGAAATAGTCTTCATACTTACTTGGTTGATTTGGAATAGGTGCTCTGCACACTCTCCACTGCTCAAAAATTTTTGTATCATTTTCATACAAATGCTTCATGTCATCAAAACCAAGAACCTCAATTCTCATTTTAGTCAACAAAGATCTTCTACTCAATGCATCAGCAACACAGTTAGAAACTCCACTCTTATGCTTGATCATAAATGTGAAACTCTGCAAATACTCTACCCATTTTATATGTCTCTAATTCAACTTATTCTGACTACCCAAATACTGTAAAGCCTTATGATCAGTATATAACAACACAAATTCACTCAACATCAAATAATGTCTCCATTTCTTCAAAGCTTGAACAATAGCATAGAATCATTGATCATAGACACAATATTTCCTTTTAGCATCATTCAACTTTTCACTAAAGAAAACAACATGTTTACCTTCTTGAGTCAACACAACACCTATTGCACTTCCACTTGCATCACATTCAACTTGAAATACCTTATTGAAATCAGGTAAGGCTAACACAGGTAATTCAACAACCTTCTACTTCAAAGTCTCAAAACTCTTATCAGCTCCATGTGTCCATTTGAATTTTCTTTTGTCTCCTCTCGTTGTCTCAGTCATAGCATTACAAATAGAACTGAAATTTCTGACAAACTTCCTATAAAAACTTGCCAATTCATGAAATGATCTTACCTCACTGACATTCTCAAGTGTAGACCAAGTATAGCTTTAACCTTCTTATGATCCATCTTCAAACCATCATCTGAAATCACAAAACCTAAATACACAAGTTCTTCTTTCATGAAGGAACACTTTTTCAGATTTATCAGCAACTTTTCTTCTTTCAATCTCTTCAATACTTGTCTTATATGCATCAAATGTTCTTCTCTAGGCTTACTGAATATCAGAATATAATCCAGGTATACAATCGCACATTTATTCAATAATTTCTTCAAAACCTCATTCATTAACCTCATAAATGTACTCAGTGCATTAGTTAAACCAAAAGGCATAACCAACCACTCATACAAACCTTCTTTTGTCTTGAAAGCAGTCTTCCACTCATCACCTTCTCTGATTTTGATCTGATGATATCAACTCTTCAAATCAATTTTGCTAAAATATTTTGCTCCACTCAAATAATCCATTATATAATCCATCCTTGGTATAGGAAACCTATACTTAACTATGATCTTATTGATTGCTTTTGAATCAGTACACATTCGCCATTCTCCATTCTTCATTCTTCTTAGGTGCCAATACAGCTGGTTCTACACATGGACTCAAACTTTCTTTGATTAAACCCTTGTTCAACAAATCATGAACTTGTCGGTTGAGTTCTTCATTCTTAGCCGGTGTCAACCGATGTGGTGCCTTGTTCGGTAAACTGGCTCCAGGAATCAGATCCATACAACGACTGATGTCTCTCATCTGTGACAAACCATCAGGTACATTATCTAAAATGATCTCCTTGTACTTGGTGAGCAATTCCTCAACTTCTGCAAAAAATTCATCTTTTGTATTCTTACTCGGTTTGTTAGGAATCAAAGCATAACAAATATCATTTCTTTTCAAATCCTTAACAAATTGTCTACCTTCCATTAAACAAAATTTCACTGATGTACACAACTCGTCAACAAATTATTCAACCAAAGGTAACAAGATTTGTTTCTTACCATCAAACCAAATAGTATATCTATTCACTCTTCCATCATGTATAGCATGTCTATCATATTGTCAGGGTCTACCCAACAAAATATGACAACAATCCATTGGCATAATATCACACAACACCTTATCATAATACTTTCCAATTTTCAGATTCACAAAACATTGTTCGCTTACCATTAATTTATGCTCATCCTTGATCCATGAAATCTGATAGGGCTTCAGGTGTTTCATTCTTTCCAATTGCAACTTTGTGACCATCTCCTTAGATTCTAGATTCTCCAAGCTTCCACTATCAACAATTACCTTTCAAACTTTGTCTGCAACTCTACATCTGGTCTTGAACAAACTTTTTCTGACATGATCTTGTAGGATAATTAAACAATTATTTTTTTCATCAGGCACGTGGAATAAATTACCTTCACCATTGCCATCCTCCTATAGTTCATCGTGATTTAAAATCATCAAATCTTTTGGTTGACAAGAGCTGGAGTGTTAAGCTGTTTGGTTCTGATTCTCTCTGTAGACCCCTAATTGGAATGAATTTCCTAAACCTATATTTTTATGTAACCACTAAATTCCATTTCTTCTTGTTACTTGGCTATTTCTCATTATTGTAGGTTGGGGATCTTGGTTTGTCCCACCTCAAGAATGCTGCATTTATAACTACAAATTCTGGAAAAGGCACAGTGAGTATATCTGGACTAGTTTACTTTTTTTATAAATCTATTTGCTTCTGAATGATACCAAGGAGTAACATATTGGGTTTTCTTTCTTCGCAGCCACAATGGATGGCTCCAGAAGTTCTTAGAAATGAACCTTCAAATGAAAAGTAAGATACAATGTGACTCTTGCTTTGATATATCATGAACTACTGTTGAAGATGAGGGTAATTTATTGGGTTCTTTTTCTGATTATTAAAGTAGAACCACATGGATGTTAGCAACACATCTTTTAGATTTATCATGAAGCAATGGCTGGAAATATTTGTTTCCTAAAGGAATAGGAATAGAGGTATTGTTTGAGTTTCACAATGTGAATGAACAAGTCAGATGTTTATAGCTTTGGTGTTATCATGTGGGAGCTGGCCACTGGGAAGGTTCCTTGGGATGAACTGAATCCCATGCAGGTAAGGTTCTGAAAGCCATGATTTCTTCATCCATAGTTAAATTTTAAGTGAATCTATTTAAAAATCCATGAAATGGCTTAATTCCTATTAACAATACCGAGTTTTTAAAAAATGTATAATTTATTTTCTGTAAGATGTTGATTGCAAGGGATAAATTTTCATAACTATAGTTGAGAAAATGTGTATTGCGGCTAGATAATCCTAACATAAATATTAAGACTATTTATTACAATTTCGCGGTCATGAACTAGAGGTTGGAGAAAGATCTATATCATTACATCATCATCATCATGACATATTAGTACTTTTTTAGAACTACTTACGATATTTTTTTCTAGTTTTTATGCCAGCTAATGTAGAAAAGAACCCTGACCAGAAGATATAAACCAAAACCACATACACCAATAAAGCATTTTTTTCATCCTTTCGTTACCTTTTTGCTCAATTTCTTGATCATAAATTGTTGCAATAAAAAGTAAAAATGAATGGACATTATTTTAGTTTTAGGAGAAAAAATCTTACCATAATCTATTCCGTCAATCTGGGAGTAACTCTTTTCAACCAATATTCTTTATACTTCTTAATGTAGTCATCTGAACCCATTTTCTTTTTGAACACCCATTTTCAATCAATAGAGTTCATCTTTCAGGCAATGGTACAACGTCTCATGTATCATTCTTTATAAGAGCTACCATCTCCTCATCCACGGTTACTTTCCAAGACTCTACATCATTTATACCAAGAGTAATTTCTACTTATGTCAGCTCATCAACATTAGTATTCAAAGGAAATATACATCTCCAATCATCTAGAGAATTGCTTATACCTTTTTGGTGGTTTTCTATGCCTGGTAGATCTTTGAACAACATGAGGTTTAGGTTCTACTTCTTCCTTTAATGATGCAAAATTTGTGGAGCTCTCCTCAACTTCCTACCTTTCTAGAGGCCTCAATTCTATTTTCTCAGTTGTAGAGGGAAATTCAATCAAGTCTCCAGGCACACAAGAAGGCTGAGAGTTGGTTCGAATGAAGAATCAACACAAAAGGAAGAAAATGAAAGTGAAGGGACGCATAGAACATAGCTTTGTTTTTAAAATTGCATATTTACTCTATTAAATGGGGAGGTGCATTGGAGAAAGAAGAAAAAGAGAAGCGCCAGTGTAGAAGGTGAAAGAGCATTAGAATTGAACAACCAAGACAATTAGTTTCTGCACCCAAGAAATGGGGATGGGATGCACCAAAAGACAAGAAGGGGGGAGATAGGTGATTGCTGCATGGGAGACATCGAAGAAAGCTGCGGGCAGGAAGAAGCGTAAGAAATAGGGGAAAAGAACTTGCAGTGGTGTGAGAGAATGTAAGAGCTGGCTGCATAGGAATGAAAGAGGAGTAAGTGTGGAAATTAACAAGAACCATGCGCTAAAGATTAAAAACAAGTCTATTTTCTCTTGCATAAAAACAGAGGAGTTCGGTATAGGAGTTGGAACAGAGCATAGTCCAAGGAAAGACAATTCTCAAACAGATTAAGCTGCACCAAAACCAAAGAAAAGGAACTTTGTGAATTGTCATGCAGAAATAGATACGAGGAAAGTTAAATTCAGTGAGTATATATTTTGTAAGATATAATGAATACATTAGTAATGGCAAGTGCAAAGAAATGAATTTCAATATTGCAGACAGAGTGTTGAATATGTTGCTTTCGTGGCAAAACTCAAGAGTTTTGTATTTCTACTCAAAATTGATAGTATCAAAAGTTTTCAATCAAGATTATTGACAAAGTGATTTGCAATGGATTCTTAATCTGAGTGTTTGTGTGAATTGTCATCAAACCGGATTTTTGAGTTATTAGCTACATATTTCCTGTCTGACAAGACTTGGAAATTTGCCCTGCACTAGGTACCCAAAAGCCACAATCATCTACTGAAAAGGAAACCATCTCATTTTCCAGTGAAGTAGTCTTTGGCTTAATATAAGTGCTATTGCACTCAAACTATGCATACATCGAGCCAGTACAATGTACCTATCAGCTTCCTCTTGATATCACATAGCACCTCTCACCATTTTCACACCTGCTTTGAAAAATTGTATATGCACACTTTCCTTTATTACGTTGCTAATAGGTAATAATTTGTTTTCTAGTCTTAGGATTGCAAGATACCATCAAATCGTCTAACTCTATCATCAGAAATTTTTATAGAAATACTTTTATGGCCAACAATGTCAAGGAAAGAATAATAAACCAAGTACACCTTACCATCATCATATTTTTCAAGCTTATTAAAGTATTTTTTGTTTGGAGTCATGGAAAGATGCATCTGATTCAATCAACCATGTAGTACCACTTGCGTGAGTGACCAAGGCTGTAATAAAATAATCTCCATCTTACTTCTCTTCTTTAGTGTCCTTTTAAAAGTGTCTAAATCTGCCACGGTCTTAACATATTTTCTTGGATTTATAAGGGGATTTTGATCTCCCTTTGCTCTTAGACAGAGAATGGCCATACAACTGCTCATTTTTGCCTCATTATTTTGGTCTTCCTCAAATTCTCAAAGCCTCTTTAGCATTTAAAGGTCTTTTTTCTTCTCATTTCCTCAGAGAGTAGAGAACTATTAACATCCTCCACCCCCAAAGTGATTGAGTGATTTTAATGGCCATCACCAAGCTATCCCATGATATCCCATGAGCTTGATAATGAACATAGCAATATTTGGCACCTTTCTTCCTCATCCGCCTTCACCCTAACTAAGGATTTGAGTCATCAACATATTGAAAGTTTTTCAGATGCTTAGAGATTTGTCCACGTTCTTCCATTCTCAAGGAATACAAATTCTTCCTTGAGAAAATAATATAGAGATCTGACTTGATAAATCTCACCCAACTTCTTCCCCAACTTCTTCAAAGTGGGTTCTTCATGGACATTGATCATAACCAAACCTACAAGGCATAGTCTTGTGAGACCTTTGGTTCTTATTTCCATTACATGATATTTTGTAGTCAAATTTGGATCCATAGGCCTCTAGACATTATCATCCACTACATCTCATAGATCCCAATCAATCAATAGATTTACATCTTTAACTTCCACATTTCAAAATTTGTGCCAAAGAAAATTTCTACCTCAGTTCTTTGAGATGTGCCTACCATCTCTACTATCTTGCAATATCGAATTACTCTATACAAGCTCCCACTCGAACATTGATTAACTTAAAAAATATTGTACCCCACAAATAGAGCCAAAACTAACCAAGATTTGATACCACTTGTAAAGAAGCATTGGAGGTGTGTGATGATGCCTTCTATTACTCTTGATAGGAAGATATGAAAATTGTAATGCAATTATTATAGAGATTTGAAGACACATATGAAATAACTTAAACAAAATAAAAATAATACATAACCACCATGATTAACATGGGAAATACCTTTTGAGAAAATCCTCACACTCCAAAACCTGCACAATGTATTATCAAATCTTGAAATATATTACAACACACTTGCATTGTAGTTCTTATGAGTCCTCACCTCAACTAAATCTTGGAGGAATTTTGGTAGCATATAGACTTGCTTGTTAGAATAATATTCATATCTATTTAATGGTCAATAATCATGTAACTGGTAGTTTAGTTTAGTTAGTAAGTTTCTATTTATGTATTTGTTTCGGTTAGTTTCTTTTAGAAACTTCTTGGTTGTAATTGCCTTTATAAGGTTGTTTATTCCTCAGTAATAATCATCAAGAAATTACCAATTCTTTTTCGAACATGGTATTAGAGAGAGAGAGAGAGAGAGAGAGAGAGAGCTCTTTGAAAAAATTTATAATTCAAAAATTTTCTCATCAAAATATTTTAGTGAAAATATTTCAAAAGTTCATATTTTAGGGTTTTCTAAGTCTTTTCATTTTGTTCAAACGACTTCCTTTTAGATTTATTGCATGAAACATATTCTGTTTGAAACACTTTTTTTTCTAGGTTGGATGACCTCAAAATTTGTTTGCAAAACATTCTTTTCAGCCCATGCAAAGATCCACGACCTATATTTCGCATCATTTGTGGCCCACACAAAAACATTTTCAAGCATTTTGGCACTCGAATCTGGAAAGGGAAAGGCTGAAAGAAGAAGAGAAGAAGGAGAAGGAGGAGAGACAAAAGCGAGTGAAGGCAGGGAAGGAACACAAGGTTGAGGAAAGGAGGGTTCAAGAGCACTGCAGGGATTTAGAAAGACACTGGATGTTAAACAATCCATCCACTCCATCCATGCTGCTTCTTGAAGGCCATCCCATAATGTAGGATATGATCAGCATCTATGTCCCAAACCATTCAACAAATTACAACGGGTCAATAGGGGAGGATAACATAGCTCCTATTGCAGGATCAAGGCCATCACCCACCTCACCAACACCTACTCTACCTACTTGATTTCCCTAAATTACAGATGATTTTGGTTGCTGGTTTATAGTCAATTTCTATGCATTTTGTTTCCAACTATGTTATTTTTTGTTAATTGATATGTTAATGCAGGGCTATCACATGTACTATGATGGTTGAGCCAATATTTGAATAAGAAGATTTAGTTATTTGCAATGCATTTTGTTTTCAAGTTTGTCATATCTATAAAATTAATATGTAATGCAATCTACAACATGTAATATGATGATTGAGCCAACATGTGAACAATTCAGTGTTAATGGTTTTCAATTTCAATTCCAATGTTGGGGATCAAGGGTTTAATAAGTTATCTACTTGATGGTTCAATGTGATAATTAATGCCTTCCAACTTCATTTCACTTTACAAGTTGTTTATTTTTTAGATTCAATTTCACTCCTAAGGGATATGCAATTCATTTTAATTTATTGGTTGTAGGGTTTCAAATTTATTGTTACTATTTTTCAATGAAACTCGATGACAAAATTATGGGAGAGGAGCCAGAACATGTACACCCTAACATTGGGGGTTTGCGTGGGTTGCCACGTGGAACTGACACCCAATTTTTTTTCTTTTTCACCCTTGACTAGCCTAGTTGGCAACCAAAAAACAAAATTTGAGCCCATTTGGAATTACCTCACCACATGTTCAAACACGATTGGTCTAAGGTAGGAAAAACTTTCCATTTCGGTGCGTCGACCGGGACGAGCGTGGCAGCTGAGGTGTATGTAAGAGTTTTTACCTGCATACTGAATGGGGTGGCCGCGTGGCATTTTTCCACAATACCACAGTATCCACCACTCTGGCCGCTAATACTTCTTGCAGTCACCTTATGTTACAACATTGCAGCTGAATAATTTTTCAATGTTAATCTTGAATAATGACAACTGAATTATTAGTTCTTATCAATTATATGCTCTTATCAACATGATACCTTGTGGGAAAGGTCAAGTGCAATGTTTGTTCTCATCAGTTCAATATCTATTTGCATGAAGAGGCTTCTATTTATAGAGAAACATACAACTGTATTTATTATGCATTAAGTCACCTTAATTTCACTTAAGGGGATGCCTTTTAACATCACAAATCCATTCAATATGCCCTCTTCTACACAGATGTAGACAACTAACATTCCTTTCATTCCCGCCCATTGTGGAGTATTCCATTAGTTGGGAGCTAAAAGGTGCTCGAAAAAAAACCCTGCAAACACGAAATGCCACCATTATCTTCTCAGTGATGGACCACCTTCCACTTTGACTTTGCAGGTATTTACTAGATTTTTTTGTTTTTGAACTTGGATTTTCCATTTTGTTTCCCATTTTCTCACTTCGTTGTTGTAGTGGTTGCATGAGAAACCTTCTTTTACGTGTGCAATGCTCAAGATTTTGAGGTGAAGGAGGTAGACAATGACAATGAATGGTGGGAGGATATATGGGAACTCATTTACCATCTTCTCTTTGATGTAGGTCAATGAAATCTATGTTGGCTGATTTTGTTTGCTTGTTTTGCTAACACCAACCCCCACTGTCTATTTTTTTTTGGATGTATTCAGTTACAAATGAGTTCTTTCCATATTTTCTTTACTTAATATTTGAGCATAACATAATTGAACAATAAAAAGGTTTGAAACAAAAGAGTTCCCTTGTTCAATTTTATATTGGCAGTGTTGTGTGCATATCTAGTTATAAGTGCTTCGGTGCAACATAATCATTGATTTGTTTCTAAGAATTACATATATAAATAAAAGGTTGATTACTCCTCATTTATAACACTCCAATTGTTCAGGGTTGTTAAAATTCTTCACACCTTGGTCCAATCATCACATTACAAGTCATAGGTTGCATTGTATAATAGGGTGTTAATAGAGTTGATATTGTTGACCTTTGAAGTTAGGGTGTGTGTGGTGTAGCTCCCTGACCCTACAAAGTTACACTCACATACATATCTATATATACATACATATACATACATACATACATATATACATGCACATATATATGCACATACATATATATACATGCACATACATACATACATAAATACTTATATGCATGCACATACATAGATACATACATACATGTAGTTGCAAAGATGCAAGCGTACATGCATGCGTACATACATACATATGTATGTATGTATACATATGCATGCATTTAAGTATGTTAAGGGATAAAAAAATCCAATTTCAGTGTTCATGGTCTTTTAATGACACTGCTTGTGTTAAGAGATTCCAAATTCATTCCAATTTATCAGTTTTAGGCTTTCAATTTTAGAGTTAACGGTTTGCAATTTCATTCTCAATTTAATAAGCCATCTACTTTATGGTCTTAAAAAAAGGATTAAGGGTTTAATAAGTCAACTGCTTTGCAGTCATCAACAAAAGTGGTAACAAGTGATCATACAAGTGGATGGAATATATGTATATATTTACATAATTTAATTCAGTCAACTCCTAAAGCAATACAATTGAAAGTGCATTGCAGTCTGATAAAACTAAAGTTCAAAATGAATTGCAATCTGAGATCCTAAATCAAATATGAATTGTATTCCTAAAAATGTTCAAAACTATACAAAGTGCAATGAAATCCTAAATCAAATGTGCATTTCAATCCTAAATCAAATGTGCATTGCAATCCTACAAAAGCATTGAAAGTCACCCAATAATGAAGGATGTTGTAAAATATCTCTAAAATACAAAGAATTGTAAGTCACAACTTTCATATCTTCAATTTTGTTCATGTCAATATTGCTTGTGTCGATTGTTCTCAATTATTGTTGTATGCACCCTAAAATGGTCGCCTAGACTTTGGGCCCCATTTATTATTTTATCAATTTATCAAATTTCTGAACCAATGCTTTGGAACATTTTCAATTCAAATCAATTTCCTTGATCAAATTGTAATTAATTCAATTATTCAATTATTTCAATATTTCCTAAGGTTTGATCATTTTTATCTAATTAAAAGATTTAATCTCTCTTTTAATTAAATAAAATTCCTCTTATTTAATTAAAAGATTTAATCTCCCTTTTAATTAAATTCAATTCCTCCCATTTAATTAAATAAAATTCTTCTAATTTATTTAATTGAAAGAAAACCTCTTTTTTAATTAAAGAAATAAAAATCCCCACTTAAAGCACTTTATTTGTTGAAAAAGGAAATGAATTAAATTAAAAATTAAAAAAAAATTCCTCTTTTTCAACACCCCCTTTTAAGTGGTGGGATTTTTGCCTCTTAATCATAGCCTTTGATTTTTGCCTCTTAATCTCAATCGTTCACTTTCCTTTAAAACGAGACCTCTCCTTCTCATTTTCATATTAGGTTTTCATAATATTGTTATGCTGCAGGTTTGGAGAGCAATTTTGGAGGAGAATTTGAGCACTCAAGCTCTCTTCTTGTTTTCTTTATTCTTGCATTCA
>MU226274.1:216895-236424 GCA_018584345.1 Thuja plicata | reverse complement strand
ACATGTTGATGAACTTATTGATTATCCTTTCGCGTCTTCCACGTCCATCCTTGGACCTCCTCCACCAATACTAAGGGCTTCACATTTTCCTTCCATCTTGGGTCCTTATGTCCCTTCACTTTCCCCTTCTAACCTGTTATGCCCTGCATCCCCGTCCCTACATTTTGTGTGCAAAATGTTGGGTCCCCCTTTTTTTTTTTGCTTGCGGCCTTGTCTTGTCTTTCTGTCCCTTTTTGTTTTCTTTTCTCCGGGGTTTTCTTCCCCGGCGTTGTGTCTTCTTTGTTTGCTTTCCGTCTATGGGACTCCGGTCCCGGAGGTTGCCTTTTGTTGGAAACCAGATTCTGGACTCTGAGATTATTCGTCATGATGTTCTTAAGGATATTATCATGAAGAATCCGCGGGCCCGGAGTCCAGAGGTTTTGCTTGTCTGGAGATTGCCGGAAGGAGGAGGATTACCTTTTTACCGTGGGTATAAATAGAAATTATCTGTCACTTTCACATTTACCGTGATTAAAACCTTCAAGGACTTAGAGCGAATTAGAGAGCGATTCCAAAGTGATTAACAGAGCATTTGCAGAGAGTTTATAGTAATCAGCGCTTAACATTTTCAGTCATCCTCAGGCAAGTCTAAGTGCTTCGTGGTAGTGATTCTGGCCGTTTGACAACTTGAGCTGTCGCAGAGCTCCCGCAGTAATCTTCCCTTCCCTCCGCCTTCTACGTTCTCAGGTTGGTTTTTCCGCTTCCACCTCTCTAGTTTTCCTCTGTTTCATTTTTGTTTTGTTTTGTTTGTTTCTCTGCTTCGTCTCTTTGTCTGGTTTGTTTTTTTCTGGTTTTGCTGCCCGTCGGTGGGTCGGCTCTCTACCAGAGGGTTGTCCGCCCTCTACACAGAGGTGGTTTGGCTGTAGATAGCTGTAGGTGTTGTAGATAGTTTGTTCTGCCTTGTCTATTTTTCCCACAGATGTCGCTCTGTGTTGTGTCTATGTATATATATTTATACCTGTATATATGTGTGCATGGCTGTACATAGTCTGTATATATCCCTCAGCTCCATGTATATCCTTCCAGGTGGCTAAACGAGCTGGTTGAGTCACCTCTGTGTTTGGTTTTCTGCCTCCAAGCTCGCTTCGAGGCAGAAAACCACCTGTTTGAAGCTCGGCTCTCGACTGGTTTCAAATAGGTAGTTTTCTCTCTCCTCCATGAAGTCTGTCAGAACCTCATTTATATCCCATGCACACAATCAATCCTAGCCAAGTGGCTTTCCCTTTTCACGCGTTCAGATAGTTGGCTCCGCCGTCATCGCCATAACTTCCATTTAATACCTCCGCACATGGCGCCCACGTGGGTGTGATGACTTGGCTTCTTACATATTCTCGCTAATGGTTGTTACCTCGGGCTTCGGGTCTCTTACCACGGTCCATCCTATGTTTTCACCTAGTATGATAAAATCCCCGGACCCAGATGTTTAATAAAATCTTAAGTTTACAATGTGTTTTACTTTTCGGGTATCTGTGCATGAAACTAACTTTTCAGGAAAATCAAACATCACGGTGGTAAGATCTCCGGACCCCAGAGTAATTATTTTATTTTGATAAAAATATTGTGACGGTCGCTCTACCTTGCAGGTTCCTGGAATTCATCTATCAATCATGTCTGAAGCATCCGCATCCTCTCCGCCTGGAAGTCCAGAACTTCCCTCAACGACCACCAGGGCAGCTGTAAAATCCAAAATGGAAAGGGCCCTGGAGAAACTGCCCCTCACCATGAAGTTCGTGCAGAACAACGTCATTACGGGCTCAAAGATTGAGTCCAAGGTTAAACTTATAACCGACACTAGCGTCGAAACGTGGGTAGAGATGCAGGCCTTGGTAAAAGTGATGCACATCCAGTGAAAAGCTAGAGATCAATTAGCGATCAACGTCGGAGGTTTTGGGATCCTTCGGGCAACTTGTTTCCCGTGCTCTGTGCAGTCTCCAGAGCTTATCTTGACGCTGGCGACCAACTACAACTCCTCCGTTTGGGCTGTCATGCTTGCAGCCACAGAACCCATAGGATACCCCACTCCTCTGGTATCCCTCGACCCAGATACATTCCGGGCGGTATTAGGAATCCCACAATTCGACAGAGCCATAGTAGTTACAAGGACTGATGCCTTGGCTCAATTTACACAACTGGAGGATGCTGCCCGGGTGTACATCAATACCCACTGGCTTAAGGCCCCAAAGAGGGACCCAAAGAGGATGAAGATAGAAATCCCCCACTCTGAATTCAAAGAGAACATCCAGATGGGGATAAAAGCATTAGCCCGAGTATTTGGGCAACCCTCCGCCCAGGAGTTTGCCAAATGGATGTACTATTTCCTCCTCGGCATCTCCACCAAGGGAGAATTCTTCGACTGGGCCGCAATAATCTCCAATCACGTCGACTCCCAGTTCCTTCAGCTGGATAGGAAGAAGAAGTTCTATATGTCTTCTTATGTCTTCTGGGCCCTAGCACAACAGAGGCCCCACTCCAACGGCCTACTTACAGATGGCATGCTCGGGATTGGCCCGGAACAAAAAGCACCGTGGGACCATTTCCCACAAATTCAATAGGAGGCCAGCTTCCCCAGTTTCTGCCGGGTAAATGACTTGTTCGTTTACTACCATCTGCTTACCCCCACCCAGGATGCTGGATACCGCCTATCCTCGGAGGCGATGAACTTGGTCCAAAATTATGGACATTATTATATTCAATTCCAACAGCACACCTACATTAGGGTCACCATCTTCTCCAGGAAACCCTACTTGTTGCCCAAACACTCTGGGGACAAGATCGTGCTTTTGGAATACTGCAGGCAGCTGATGGAGGTGCATACCCTCTTTGCCCTCAAAAAGATACCCAACATTCCATTCCCAATCACCTGTGGGAATTACACCTGTAGTCTGGCCGCTGCGAAGGAGGTAGACAATGAGCTAAAAAGTTATAACTTGCAGAAATTCTATCTGGCGCGGAAGAACTTTGATCCGCATGGAAAAATAGCAACGACACTGCCCTGGGCTTCAGAGCCCCATCATATACATATGGAGGACTTCTGGGTAGATTTCCAAGATGATGTGGAGGTGCGAAGCCGGCACTATGTCAGGATGATGGCTGAAATGATGCAACTGTTGAGACTCCGGAGGTTCTCGGAGGATTTCTCGGACACCGCCCCCACCACCGACCCCCAGTAAAATGCCGAGGGGATTGATAAAATGGCTCTGCCACCAATGGATTGGGCTGCCCAGGAGGGGCCCATGATCGAAGACTTCACTAGGGAGGTGGTCGAGCGAAGTCACGCCTATTTCAAGAGGGTGTGCCCCAGGAGTATTCATCAAGCTCCCCGATCGGCGCCAAAGTTAACACCACGGTCGGGACCCAAATTGACCCAAGGGGCCGGGACTTCTTCGCAGGGTGCAGATAAGGGAAAAGGGATAGACACGACCCCTCCCGCGCAAGAAGTCCCTATACAGGAGCAGATCAAGCAATCGGTGGTAGCCTCACAACAGATGAGGGAGCAGTTAATAATGAGGCTAGCCACTCCCCCGCTCATGGCCAGACCAATGCGTCCCTCTTCCTCCCCGTCACTGGCACCCCTAATGGTGAAGGCAACGGGGGTGGATCCCATGGAAGCAGTGGCAATAGCCGATGCGGGGCCACCTTTGATTATCTGCAGAAGGAAGAGGCTTAATAAGAAGCCTAAGGCAGAGCCGGGGTTAGGTATGCCCCAACCCCAACAAGTTGAGGTCCTTTCTTCCAATTCCCCAGAACTGGAGAAAGAAGCAGAACCCGCAGAGGTCCCAGCCAGTCCCCCTCCGGAATAGGAGTTTGATTTATTTACAACCGATGAGTTCAAAAATTTGCAAGGGGAAAATACACAAGCGGAGACAGAAGTCTCGGAGACAGAACAAGAGGCTGCGGACCAAGAAGACTTGAAATAGGAACCTGCACAGGAACAGGAGCAACAGGAAAAAGAAAAAGAGCCAGAACTGGAGATTATCTCTGGGGCTCAAGAGATGCAAGGTCCGGGAGTGGACCAACTAAAGCAAGGTGAACAAATGGCATCTGCTGGGGGAACCAGACCTTCAGGAATAATCGTAACCCCAGCCGCCATGTTCCAAGGGCCACTCCCGGGAGCAACCTTCGGGCAGGTTATCACAGCGGCCCAAACTCTGAATCTCGGCCTGATACCTCCCCTACTACCGACAAAGGAAGAAACCCTGGCAGAAGAAGAAGAACAACAAGAAGAACAACTTGAAGAAGAAATCCCCGAAGAAGCCTACCAAGGTCCAGACACAGCAATAGACATACAGGACAAGGCTGAGGAGATGGAGATCGAAGAGAATGTTGCTACGAAAGAAGTCGAGGCAGGGAGGATGGATGAGGTCCATGCCACCGAGGATTCGCAGCCACAAAAAACCAGGGAAGAATCAAGGGAAAAAATTTTGGTAGGAAGGCCACCCCTCCCCCCTCAGTGGTTGGTAGAGAGAAGGAAAAGAAAGGCTCAGTCCGCTCCTATGATTCCTCTCTCCTTGGCTGAAATGATGGCCCAAGCCCAGGCCCCGCCAAAGGCCAAGAAAGCCCGGATAGTTCATACTCTTCGAACTGGGCCTGGCGGAGAAACAGTTGCCATTGTGGCAACGCCTCCCCCAGACGCCGATGAAGCAACTGCGGACCCCGCAGATTACAATGTTGCAGAGGTATCCCTAGGCAAGCGGGGAAAGCAGGGTGAGGTAGACCTTCTAAAGGAGGAAGCAAGGGCAGTAGAGGCCCGATATGAGAAAGAGGCCCAGAGGCTCAAAGTTGAAAAGGAAAAGAATGCAAACCTTATGGGGTTGCTTACTGAGCTGGCCAGGCCCATCAATGCCGCTCCTCCGGAGACATCCACATCAGAAGAATTACCGTAGAGTGACATAGACTCCCTTTGAGTAATGAAAAAGAAAGCCCAAGAAGTGGACGAGTGGGTCGCCCTATAGATAGGAAACACCCAGCGTTTCCTGGTATCCACTCTCCCAGATTTATACATGGCCCGGCAAGTTATTCATCAAGCGGAAGCGCTTATTGAGAAGTGGGAGAGTGACACGAAAAATTACCAAGCATGGAAGGTGGAGCTCGAAGAGCTCCTTACCTTGGGAGAAGACATGATTTCTGAGTCCAAAATTCTGGGTGAAGAGTCATTTGATTTTGTAAGAACTCAGCACTCTAGACTTGACCTCACATTGGAGGTAACCAAGCAACTGGTAGAGTCCTTGCAGGAAAAGGTAAATACTGTAAAATATTCTTCTAATTTATACAAGTCTTATGTAATAAAGGCTTCTGGGGCTGATCCCCTTAGCACAGATACATATACCCCTGAAGATTCAGTTCTGGGGAGTTTTGATGAGATGATGAATTTCCGGTATCAATCCCCGGAGGGGATAGATGGGGCCCAAATGGAAAGATTAACCCGCATGATACTTAGTGGTCATGACGCGGCAAAGATGGTAGATGAATTCAAAGAAAATAATCTGGACGTGGGGGAACAAGTTGAAGCGGCCAAGCACAGAAGGGCCAGCCTGAAGGATATCGATGAAGATGGCATATCCCACCTCCTCCAAGCTTTCAACGACAATAAGCAACCTTGAGCTTTCTACGGAGGCTGGGGAAAACTCACATTGAGTATTCTTTATTCTTTTTTTTTTTTGGGAACGTGAGTTCCCGGATCCTGGAGTCCCGGATCCAAAATTTTGTATTCTTTAAGATGATTCATGTCCCGATCCCCGAGGCCGACCGGTCACATTCACAGGTGGTTAATAAAGACTATCAGAGAGTAGTTGGCCACATCAAGGGGCGTTGGCTCGGCAGTTGGTTTTCTGACAGGTGGTCTTCTCGAGGCGCCACTCAAAGGTACACCTGGCACATTGGAGACAGGGCACCGCATTTCCCATTTATGAGGCATGTAGCCTCGGTCCTTGGGGGACCTACTTTCTTCTTCCTCCTTTCTGGCTCTCTTCTCGAGACTGATTCTTCCGATGTATATTCTTGTCTTATTCTTCTGACGTGGCAGACCTATTCCATCTCCAGGTCTTTTGTAGGGTGGCGTAGGTAGTACCGGCCCCCAGATATTGTATTTTATTGGAACATGATGTAAATAGGGTTAGGGTTAGAAGAGAGTTGTATAAATAGGCAGATCGGCCCATTTCCAAGGGTCGGTGAAATTGATGATTTTGTTGTCCATAGCAATAGCAAAGTAATTTCTCTTTTCAAGTTGCAGAGCTCAATGCTCCATTGATCTATTCTCAATAGTTAGATGCTCCCCTAGAGCCGCCATTGTATCATGCACCAGTGCTTGCTCGAAGGAACATTAATAAAGAAGGAAGAATTCTTGACAATGATGTTGTTGGCATTCCTGCTTTTGAGTTAATGGTATTTCATGTTTTAGTGTTCTTTATGTCTTCTACTCTGGTATGTTCAAGTAGATTAACGAACTCTTTACTCCCGCTACTGATAAAGTGCTAGCTGATGGTTATGTATTTCTTCAGTATTTAGTGTAGTCTATCAGAGTATTATCGATGTTCTAGATATTTCAGCATGACTATAGTTAGATGAAACGTTTCTAACCCTGCAGGATCTTTTTCAATTTATTTTCTAAGTATAAAACACTAGGGAGAACCTTACTCTATTGAATCTTCGGAGAGAATGAGTTGAAGAAACCAGCTATCCCCCTTGAAAATAGTCACATCTCCCAACTGAGCCCCGCACCGTCGTGACCCGACACCTAGGTGCTTGAAGGCCCAGAGAATATAATTCTCCTGGACAACCTTTGTAGGCGGAGTTGGCCGGTATCCCCGGAACTCGGTGACAACTTATGACTGTTGGCGGACCCGGTCAGTAAAACCCCGTCAACAGAAACTGGCGCTAGAAGGAGGGCATGAACTCGTCCCCCTCCCAAGATTCTAATTTTACATCTTCCAAGGGTTCCCTGAGTTTTAGTTTTAGGAGGCAAACCTTCAGTGGGATTGGATCTTTCTCCCCAACGAAATTTGAAAGAGTCCTTAGGTGTGCCCCGAATCCCAGGAAGTTTGTCGAACTCGAGCCCCCTGCTCGAAAGAAACGGACCTCAAAAATCACACCAGCCACTATTGTCTGGGGATCTACCATACCTCCGAATACCCAAACTCCTCAGGAAATTCTGTGAACCAGTGCCGAAACTACCCAACATATAGTTCCCCCAATGGCGGTGTACTTTAGAAACACTGGGTCCCCAATGGGCACTTTTTCGGGCGCAACCAATGATTTACCCTCTCACCCAGAGAAGATCTGCCCGCGATATGAGCACCTAGGCTCACAGACCGCAGAAGAACACTTACAGGCATACAAAGATGCCATGAACTGACACCGGATCCAACATGAAGATGTTGTGACCCGTATGTTCCCCTTGTCCCTAGGACAAAGCGAGTTGAACTGGTACCTTAACTTGCCTGCCAACTCCATCAACACTTGGTAGGACATGGAGGATGCCTTCTTGGCTGCCTTTCACGTGCATGTGGATCTAGCCTGGTCCCACAACTAGTTTATCTCCATCAGAAAGGAACCCAATGAACCTCTTGCAGCATTTAATCATAGGTTCCAGCGCGCCCTGAAACGGTGCACATGCCCTTTTATTCCATCCCCAGAGGTAACCATACAGACCTACCTCAAAGTGATGGAGCCTTTAGTTGCCACTCTCCTTTGGAGAACAACCACCGCGGGTGACCGGGACACCTTGGCAAAAGTCTACAACCTATCCCTAGAGCTGTCCCGTAGTCTTAACAAATCCTCGGGCGAGATTGGGCAGAACATGCCTTTCAACATGATCCCCGGCGGAACTGCATATGCCGGGGGATACAACCCCAATCTGGAAATAGGTGCCCCTTCGATGGCGGTGAACCTTGCGCCACCCTTAATAGACCAATAGGCACGGTACGTTTACCCATCGCAGACCCAGGCGGTGCCAGGATTGGAAGTCTTCCCTTGGAATCAGCTAATACTGCTGCCTTCCCAGGAGGCCAACAACAACAACAGCCATCACATTGTGACACAAACACTTAGTTGACCGCCGAGGATGAATCCCTCCAGTGAATGTTGTCCACCTTGACCATGGACATGAGCCAACTGAAGGCGGGGTCCTACGCGCCCCAAAATTCAAATTCCCAGAGGGGAAACATTTTCTCCAGCCAATAAAACAACAATGCCAGAGGGAGAAACTTCAACAATGGGCCTAGGCCCAATCAGCAGCAATGGAATAACAACGCGAACACCGGAGGCCCGCCTCTGAACCAAAACACAACCAAAATGGTGTTGGACCATCACATTTTACGCCAGTCACAGATTTCCAGCCCATGATTAACTGGTGTAGATTGCACGATACTGGTTCACACAACGAGGTAAATTATGCCACTTTGGAGAATGTCATCATGATCTCCCAGCTGGACAGGCAGCAGTCGCATGATACTACCCCTCCAGAGCCTCCTGTCCAGGAAACAACCCACAGTGCCTTCACCTATGACACCATCTTCTTCGGGACTTCCAGAGAAGATGAAGAAGAATCTGAATTGCAGGGATTCTTTGACGAATCCATTCCGCCCTTCGAGGCCAACACCTTTACTAACCCGCAGACTCCATACAATACTCGAAGTTAGGTTGGTAAAGGACCAGTTTACATGCCTGTGCCCCCTATCAAAGATAGTCTCCCTCCCTGGAACAACACAATCGACCGATCCGCTCCAAAAGGTCCTAGCTCTAACCAAGCAAAAGATCTCACGGAAGAAAATCACCAGTTCCCGGGAGGAAGATTTGACATTACGAAAGTGTTAGAACAAACCACTACCTCCATGACCCTGATGGAGGTTTTGTTGAACTGTCCCAAGTAGAAGAAGTCCCTTCTAAAGCTCTTAGGGAACCCGAAAGCCATTAGTCGCCCACCCAAGGTTGTCTCATTTGAAGATGCTAATGCGGCTGTCTTTCGCGGAAATAATGAGGATCCTCCCTTCCTACTAGGCCTGAATATCCATGGTAAAAACATACACAATTGCCTAGTAGATTTTGGAGCTTCACGTAACATCATGCCCTTGTCCATTTTTCAGAAGCTCAGATTCCACCCCACCCCATCTAATGGTGCAGTAATCCAGTTGGATAAGACTGCTGTAAAAATGGTGGGGGAATTGAAGAACGTCCAGATACATCTTATCCAGGACCCCAGGATAGCTAGTATCATTGACATCCAAGTGGTGGACATCCCAGAGACTTACGGGATGTTACTAAGTCAGAATTGGTCTAAGTCCTTGAATGGATACTTTTCAATCGACTTCACACACTTATGGCTTCCATGGAAAGGAGAATCCAATAAGCTCCGGGTCGAAAGCGAACCCCGGATGAAATAGGCCCTTACCGAGGTGGGGAGGGTCAACGAAGTCTTTTTCTCTGAGACTTCCCTAGGGGTGTACAAACCTTTTAAAATTTTAACATTTGATTTCGTCCCTGGAGAAGATCCCGCCGTACTGCGGAGAGCCCAGGACCTAGAAGAAAATATGAGAGTTGAAGTCAACTCTCAAGGTCCCACAGCAACCCTTGCCACACTCCTGTCTGACACTTGGTGCCGAGTGCACTACCAAAAACATTCAAAGCTTGAGTGTGGGCCGTGTCTTTCGATCGCCAACTGGCACCTTGATACCCTCCAGAATAGGCAACATGCAACTGATTTCCTGGGACCCAGTGCCCCTATGGGATGCGCTCCTTTGGTGCCATCTCCCCAGGAATCCCAAATTTAAAAAACTCTAGAGGAAAATTCTACTTTCACGTCGGTAGTTCGGGAAGGGGTCCCCAGGTCCCCCAGCAATAATCTAAAGAAAACTCCCCCTCCCCGGCCCCAGATTACAAATAGTGACTGATGGACCCTGAAGTTCGATGGGTCCTGATCCAAACAAGGCTGTGGGGCTGGGGTAGAGTTAATCAACCCGCGAGGGAAATCCTTCCTCGCATCCTACAGACTGCAATTTAACTATACAAATAATGTCACAGATTATGAGGCTTTGGTCCTTGGACTCTTATTCACATTAAGGAAAGGTATCACCCGCCTCCGGGCTCTGGGTGATTCAGAGTTGATTGTTAAACAAGTCCAGAGTCAATATACATGTCATGATAAAAGGCTGGTCGCTTACCGCAACTGGGCTTGGGGCCTTATCAAGGATTTTGATGCCTTTGGCATTGACCTTATTCCTCGATGAAGAAACTACGCCCGGATGCCCTCGCCATTTCTGCCAGCACACTTGAGCCAATGGCCAGCTCTCGACTCTGGAGATTTTCAGTTGAGATGGTCCCCACCCTGTCCATTCCAGATAATGTCACCCACTTTCAGGTTTTTGAGGACGATCAACACATCTTGGCCTTCATGGCGAATGTTGGTGTCTTTGAGGATCAGATAGTGGAGGAACGAGACCATGACGATACTGGGCAGGGTTATGAAGACGATGGGATCATGGACCTGCCCACTAACACCATCCCAAAGGGGATGGTTGCGTGGGAACGAATCTTCGACTCGGACCCTCGGGCCCATGAGAAGGTGTCATCCTCCCCTGAGGGAGGAAAATTTGAAAAGGTTAACATTGGCCAGCCCAGTGAAGAAAAGATCATTCACATTGGTACCTCCTGCTCCCTTGAGGAAAAGGAGAAGATTCTCGCGGTTCTTTGAGAATACATCGACGTAATTTCCTGGGGTTATGAAGACTTGAAAACATATGATACATCCATCATGACCCACACCATTCCCTTGAAGCCTGATGCTAAGCCATTCTGGCAAAAGCAAAGACCGGTCAACCCCCTGATAGAGCCTTTGATTCATCAGGAGGTGGAGAAACTACTGTCAGCCCGGATAATCTTTCCAATCTGGCACACTACGTGGGTTGCCAACTTGGTCCCTGTCAGGAAGAAAAATGGGGAGATCCGCCTTTGCGTGGATTTCAAAAACTTGAACAAGGCCTCAAAAAAAGATAATCAACCTCTCCCCTCATTGGATGAGGTGTTGCAGATAGTAAATGGGTCCCAGATGATGTCCTTCTTAGATGGATATTCGGGATACAACCAGGTCATGGTCAAGTACGAAGATAGAGAGAAAACAATATTTACCACTAAGTGGGGAACGTTTGCGTACAGAAGAATGCCCTTTGGTCTGATCAACGTAGTGGCTACATTTCAAAAGGCCATGGACATTACGTTCGAGAACCTCGTAAATTGGTGCATAATCATCTACATGGATGATTTGACCATCTTTTCTCGGGACAGGCGTGATCATCCCCGCCGGTATGGAATATCCCTCAACCCCAAGAAGTACATATTTGAGGTCACCAAGGGGAAGTTGCTCAGGCATATTATCTCTGAGAAGGGTGTATCCATAGACCCTGATAGAGTCGAAGCGTTGCTAAATTTACAAATGCCTGGCAGTAAGAAAGAGATGCGATCCTTCTTCGGCAAAATCAACTTCGTGCGACGATTCATCACGGGATTCGCAGAAATAGTTAAACCACTCAATGAGATGATGAAGAAGGATACTAAAATTGAGTGGAGTCCAGAAGAAAAGTAGGCGTTCACCCAGATTAAATAGACAATAACGGAAGCACTTGTCCTAGCTAGTCCAGACTACTCCCTTCCGTTTTACATTTACTCATTTGCTTCGTCGCATTCTGCTGCAGCAGTGTTGACCCAAAAGGTTGAAGGGGAGGAACAACTAATAGCTTTTATGAGTTCCCCCTTTAAGAACGCCAAAGTCCGGTATTCACCACTAGAAAAATAATCCTTTGCTCTAGTTCAGGCCGTGAAGAAATTCTGGCATTATATTCTCCAGAGCAAAGTACATGCTATCATCCCGGACCAGGCCGTCAAGTCTCTGCTGATGCAGAGTGAATTGGGCGAAAGACGAGGGAAGTGGATGGCCATCCTCCAGGAATATGACTTAGAAATGTAGCCCATGAAGATAGTTCGGGGCCAGGGACTAAGTCAAGCAATGGTAGAAGAGACTCCCCGCATAGAATGTCAAACTTACACTGTGGAGTCCATTACCTAGGACCCGTGGTACATCGATTTGGTATACTTGCTACTAAACAAAAAATGCCCGGAGGGATTATCTCCCCATAAACGCCGTGCCCTACAGATGAAAAGTGCCCACTTCATGATCAAAAACTCCGCGCTTTATCACAGAAACTATGAGGGAGTGTACCTCCGGTGCATCGATAAAAACCAGGCTGTAAGAGTAATTGATGAATTCCATGGACAGTTTGGAACCGGGCATGGTTCAGCTGACGCCACTGCCCACCAGATCCTTTAGGCTGGATACTATTGGCCCTGTATATTCAAGGATGTTTACACTCACGTTAGGAAATTCCATACTTGCCAAACCGCAGCACATCATGAGCGTAACCCGGCTATGCCTCTACAACCAGTCTACGAGGCCAGACCCTTCACCCAGTGGGCATTTGACTTCATCAGGGAAATCAACCCCAACTCGTTTTCCAACCACCGATACATCCTTACTGCTACTGATTACTGTACTCGGTGGACTGAAGCTATACCTTGCAAAAACAACACGGCAGATGTAGTTATCAAGTTCTTGGAAGAAAATATTGTCACAAGATTTGGAATGCCCTTTGCTCTAGTATGTGACAATGGTCTGACATTTTCTTTAGCGCAGCTGCTTGATGGACCTACAATTGAAGGATCACTCTGAAGTTCTCCAGCAACTATTACCCCCAGGGAAATGGCGTTGCTGAATCAACAAACAAAAATCTACTTGAAGTGATCAAACACCTGTTAGATCAAAATCCCTGGGATTGGCATCAAAAGTTGAAATTCGCCCTCTAGGCGGATCGCATTCATGTCAAGGCCGCACTGGGAACATCATCGTTCCATCTGGTTTATGGCCAGAACCTTGTATTCCCAGTCAATCTACAAATCCCAGTTTTACAGTTCATGAAGGAATTTAGCAACAGGGACAACATCGTGGAGGTTCGGCTCTTGAATCTAGTGTGGATGGAAGAACAGAGAGACGCAGCCCTTAAGCATTTCACGCATCATCAAGCAGTGGTAAAAAGATGGTTTGACAGAAGAGCCCAATATAAGGCTTTTCAGATCTCGGATCTGGTCCTATTGTGGGACAAGGCTCGTGAGAAGAAAGGAAAGCATACCAAGTTCCAGCGGCTCTGGCTCGGACCATACCTAATTTCAGAAGTTTGCGGGGCAAACACTTACCGCCTTAACACCTTGACTGGGGAACCTGTCACATTGCCCGTTAATGGACAGTTTATTAAACACTATTTCGAGTAGGGTAAGTTCGTCCTAAGTTGTATTATATGTAAAGCTTTTCGCTTGTAAATATCTCTTTCGGGTGTCTCGTTGCGAGGTACCCTGTCTTGTAAATAGCCTTGCCGACTTTCCTCTGGAATAGTTCCCTTTTGCTATTTTTTGTTTTTATTTTCAGTTTTCTTTCGGTCTCGGCGTTTTGTCCTGTCTTGCAGGAATTGGAATGCTTCACATAACTTTGGTTTCCGGTACAATGTCTACAGCGTGGCCAACTTTAGAATTTGTCTTTAGCACGGTGGAGCCGGCCCGGTCTCCGGGGTTCATTTCACAGGATATGGCATGTTTTGAGGAATCTCCATTGGGCGTTCTCTTTGAGAATCTGGCAATCAGTGAACAAAATAATAATGTAAGCAACAAGTAATCGGACACACCGAGGATAGATCGGTTGTACTAATTAATTGACCCAGGTCTGAAATTTTAAGAGATTCTTTCCAGGTCCAGAGTTTTATCCCCTCTTCGAACAATCTAAATATAGGTGGACAGGTGAAAGAGGTACTGCCATTAAATTTAGCTAAGCTTAAGCTTAATGGTGAAAGAAGTATCGCCTTCCCCCACCCTGAAATAAACAAAATAACCAAAGAGGAAAGGTGGGATAGAACTCTGGTCTTCGGGGGAAATGAGCGAATGAACGACTGGTTCGATGTGATTAGTGCCTCTTCTCTATTCCTCCCAGAAGTCATCAGCTTGAATTCTTTCCAAAGCACACACGACACCACTGATGAAGGATTACGAACTGACTCCTGCGTGGTTGGATTCTCTCAGACATGTTTCTCTTCACCTGTTAGACGATCCGATGGGCGGCCTGTTCCAGTTTTGCTAACCAGAGATTCTATAGTTCTCAAATGCGCTTAATCATTTGTCCCAGATAGTCACCATTTGTTATGCCCTGCATCCCCGTCCCTACATTTTGTGTGCAAAATGTTGGGTCCCCCTTTTTGTTTTTGCTTGTGGCCTTGCCTTGTCTTTCTGTCCCTTTTTGTTTTTTTTTCTTTGGCATTTTCTTCCCCAGCGTTGTGTCTTGTTTGTTTGCTTTCCGTCTCCAGGACTCCGGTCCCGGAGGTTGCCTTTTGTTGGAAACCGGATTCCGGACTCCGGAATTATTCATCATGATGTTCTTAAGGATATTATCATGAAGAATCCCTGGGCCCGGAGTCCAGAGGTTTTTCTTGTCCAGAGATTGCCGAAAGGAGGAGGATTACCTTTTTACCGTGGGTATAAATAGAAATTATCTGTCACTTTCACATTTACCGTGATTAAAACCTTCAAGCACTTAGAGCGAATTAGAGAGCGATTCCAAAGCGATTAATAGAGAATTTGCAGAGAGTTTATAGTAATCAGCGCTTAACATTTTCAGTCATCCTCAGGCAAGTCCAAGTGCTTCGTGGTAGTGATTCTAGCCATTTGACAACTTGAGCTGTCGCAGAGCTCCCACAGTAATCTTCCCTTTCCTCCGCCTTCTGCGTTCTCAGGTTAGTTTTTCTGCTTCCGCCTCTCTGGTTTTCCTCTATTTCATTTTTGTTTTGTTTGTTTTGTTTCTCTGCTTCGTCTCTTTGTCTGGTTTGTTATTTTTTGGTTTTGCCGCCCGTCGGTGGGTCGGCTCTCTGCCAGAGGGTTGTCCGCCCTCCACGCAGAGGTGGTTTGGCTGTAGATAGCTGTAGATAGTTTGTTCTGCCTTGTCTATTTTTCCCGCGGACGTCGCTCTGTGTTGTGTCTGTGTATATATGTTTATACCTGTATATATGTGTGCATGGCTATAAATAGTCTATATATATCCCTCAGCTCCATGTATATCCTTCTGGGTGGCTAAATGAGCTGGTCGAGTCACCTCTGTGTTTGGTTTTCTGCCTCTGAGCTCGCTTCGAGGCAGAAAACCACCTGTTTGAAGCTTGGCTCTCGGCTGGTTTCAAATAGGCAGTTTTCTCTCTCCTCTATGAAGTCTGTCAAAACCTCATTTATATCCCATGCGCATAATCAATCCTAGCCAAGTGGCTTTCCCTTTTCGCACGTTCGAACAGTTGGCTCCGCTGTCATCGCCATAACTTCTATTTAATACCTCCACACATGGCGCCCATGTGGGCATGATGACTTGGCTTCTTACATATTCTCGCTAATGGTCGTTACCTCAGGCTTCGGGTCTCTTACCACGGTCCATCCTATGTTTTCACCTAGTATGATAAAATCCCCGAACACGGATGTTTAATAAAATCTTAAGTTTACAATGTGTTTTACTTTTCGGGTATCTGTGCATGAAACTAACTTTTCAGGAAAAGCAAACATCACGGTGGTAAGATCTCCGGACACCGGAGTAATTATTTTATTTTGATAAAAATATTATGACGGTCGCTTTGCCTTGCAGGTTCCCAGAATTCATCTATCAATCATGTTTGAAGCATCTGCATCCTCTCCGCCCGGAAGTCCAGAACTTCCCTCAACGACCACCAGGATAGCTATAAAATCCAAAATGGAAAGGGCCCTGGAGAAACTGCCCCTCACCATGAAGTTCATGCAAAACAACGTCATTACGGGCTCAAAGATTGAGTCAAGGGTTAAACTTATAACCGACACCAGCGTCAGAACGTGGGCAGAGATGTGGGCCTTGGTAAAAGTGATGCACATCCAGCGACAAGCTAGAGATCAATTAGCGATCAATGTTGAAGGTTTCGGGATCCTTCGGGCAGCTTGCTTCCCGTGCTCCGTGCAGTCACCAGAGCTTATCCTGATGCTAGCGACCAACTACAACTCCTCCGTTTGGGCTGTCATGCTTGCAGCCACAGAACCCACAGGATACCCCACTCCTCTAGTATCCCTCGACCCAGACACATTCCGGGCGGGATTAGGAATCCCACAATTCGACAGAGCCACAGTAGTTACAAGGACTGATGCCTTGGCTCAATTTACACAACTGGAGGATGATGCCCGGGTGTACATGAATACCCACTGGCTTAAGGCCCCAAAGAGGGACCCAAAGAGGATGAAGATAGAAATCCCCCACTCTGAATTCAAAGAGAGCATCCAGATGGGGATAATAGCATTAGCCCGGGTATTTGGGCAACCCTCCATCCAGGAGTTTGCCAAATGGATGTACTATTTCCTCCTCGGCATCTCCACCAAGGGAGAATTCTTCGACTGGGCCGCAATAATCTCCAATCACGTCGACTCCCAGTTCCTTTATCTGGACAGGAAGAAGAAGTTCTATATGTCTTCTTATGTCTTCTAGGCCCTAGCACAACAGAGGCCCCACTCCAACGGCCTACTTACAGATGGCATGCTCGGGATTGGCCTGGAACAAAAAGTACCGTGGGACCATTTCCCACAGATTTAATAGGAGGCCAGCTTCCCCAGTTTCTGTCGGGTAAACGAATCATTCATTTAATACCATCTGCTTACCCCCACCCAGGATGCTGGATACCGCCTGTCCTCGGAGGCGATGAACTTGGTCCAAAATTATGGACATTCTTATATTCAATTCCAACAGCACACCTACATTAGGGTCGCCGGCTTCTCCGGGAAACCCTACTTGTTGCCCAAACACTGTGGGGACAAGATTGTGCTTTTGGAATACTGTAGGCAGCTGATGGAGGTGCATACCCTCTTTTCCCTCAAAAAGATACCCAACATTCCATTCCCAATCACCTGTGGAAATTACACCTGCAGTCTGGCCACTGCGAAGGAGGCAGACAATGAGCTAAAAAGTTATAACTTGCAAGAATTCTATCTGGCGCGGAAGAACTTTGATTCGCATGGGAAAATAGCAACGGCACTGACCCAGGCTTCAGAGCCCCATCATATACATATGGAGGACTTCTGGGCAGATTACCAAGATGATGTGGAGGTGCGAAGCTGGCACTATGTCAGGATGACGGCCGAAATGATGCAACTGTAGAGGCCCGATATGAGAAAGAGGCCCATAGGCTCAAAGTTGAAAAGGAAAAGAATGCAAACCTTATGGGGTTGCTTACTGAGCTGGCCAGACCCATCAATGCCGCTCCTCCGGAGACCTCCACATCGAAAGAATTACCGCAGAGTGACATAGACTCCCTGCAAGTAATGAAAAAGAAAGCCCAAGCAGTGGACGAGTGGGTCGCCTTGCAGATAGGAAACACCCGGCGTTTCCTAGTGTCCACTCTCCCAGATTTATACACGGCCCGACAAGTTATTCATCAGGTGGAAGCGCTTATTGAGCAGTGGGAGAGTGACACTGAAATTACCAAGCGTGGAAGGTGGAGCTCGAAGAGCTCCTTACCTTGGGAGAAGACATGATTTCTGAGTCCAAAATTCTAGGTGAAGAGTCATTTGATTTTGTAAGAACTCAGCACTCCAGACTTGACCTCACATTGGAGGTAACCAAGCAACTGGTAGAGTCCTTGCAAGAAAAGGTAAATACTGTAAAATATTCTTCTAATTTATACAAGTCTTATGTAATAAAGGCTTCCGGGGCTGATCCCCTTAGCACAGATACATATACCCCCGAAGATTCAGTTCTGGGGAGTTTTGATGAGATGATGAATTCCGGGTATCAATCCCCGGAGGGGATAGATGGGGCCCAAATGGAAAGATTAACCTGCATGATACTTATTGGTCATGACGCGGCAAAGATGGCAGATGAATTCAAAGAAAATGTTCCAGACCTGGGGGAACAAGTTGAAGCGGCCAAGCACAGAAGGGCCAGCCTGAAGGATATCAATGAAGATGGCATATCCCGCCTCCTCCAAGCTTTCAACGACAATAAGAAACCTTGAGCTTTCTCCGGAGGCCGGGGAAAACTCACATTGAGTATTCTTTATTCTTTTTTTTTTTTGGGAACGTGAGTTCCCGGATCCCGGAGTCCCGGATCAAAAATGTTGTATTCTTTAAGATGATTCGTGTCCCGGTCCCCGAGGCTAACTGATCACTTTCACGGGTGGTTAATAAAGACTATCAGAGAGTAGTTGGCCACATCAAGGGGCGTCGGCTCGGCAGTTGGTTTTCTGATAGGGTGGTCTTCTCGAGGCACCGCTCAAAGGTACACCTAGCGCATTGGAGATAGGGCGCCGCATTTCTCATTTATGAGGCATGTAGCCTCAGTCCCCGGGGGACCTACTTTCTTCTTCCTCCTTTTTGGCTCTCTTCTCGAGACTGATTCTTTCGATGTATATTCTTGTCTTATTCTTCTGACGTGGCAGACCTATTCCATCTCCAGGTCTTTTGTAGGGTGGCGCAGGTAGTACCGGTCCCCAGATATTGTATTTTATTAGAACATGATGTAAATAGGGTTAGGGTTAGAAGAGAGTTGTATAAATAGGCAGATCAGCCCATTTCCAAGGGTCGGCAAAATTGATAATTTTGTTGTCCATAGCAATAGCAAAGTAATTTCTCTTTTCAAGTTGCAGAGCTCAATGCTCCATTGATCTATTCTCAATAGTTAGATGCTCCCCTGGAGCCGCCATTGTATCATGCACCAGTGCTTGTTGGAAGGAACATTAATAAAGAAGGAAGAATTCTTGGTAGTGACGTTGTTGGCATTCCTGCATCTGAGTTAATGGTATTTCATGTTTTAGTGTTCTTTATGTCTTCTACTCTGGTATGTTAAAGTAGATTAACGAACTCTTTACTCTCACTACTGATAAAGTGCTAGCTAATGGTTATGTATTTATTCGATATTTAGTGTAGTCTATCAGAGTATTATCGATGTTCCAGACATTTCAGCATGACTATAGTTAGACGAAACGTTTCTAACCCTGCAGGATCTTTTTCACTTTATTTGCTAAGTATAAAACGCTAGGGAGAACCTTACTCTATTGAATCTCCAGAGAGAATGAGTTGAAGAAACCAGCTATCCCCCTCAAAAATATTCACTTCTCCCAACCGAGCCCCGCACCGTCGTGACCCGACACCCAGGTTCTTGAAGGCCCGGAGAATATAATTCTCCCGGACAACCTTTGCAGGCGGAGTTGGCCAGTATCCCCGAAACCCGGTGACAACTTATGACTGTTGGCGGACCCAGTCAGCAAAACCCCTTCAACATAACCCTCCTAATTCGTCATCCATATTGGGTCCTTATGTCCCTCCATCTCCTATCTTTCCTCAAGATCAACATAGATGCATACCCTTGAATCATTTTCATCCATCCACCCATCTAAACTAGTCATATTCTTCTTCTTCCTCCA
>MU226274.1:190577-211962 GCA_018584345.1 Thuja plicata | reverse complement strand
GTTAGTAGACATCCTCTTAGCCAAATGTAAATGCAATTGCATGTTGAAGTATATGGTGGATGTGGTAAGTAATGGAATTTAGGGTGGTGGTAGTAATGACCATGGGAGAGAATGAGTTGGTTTGGAAGTCTTCTTGTATGTTACAACTTTGTTGCGCTGGTGTGGCATTTTTAATTTGTGCACTCTTGTCAGTTTGATTTTTCAATTAGAAGCTTTACTTGCAAGAATTCATTCATTATCTAAGAGGGACATGTCTAATGGTTTAGGTTGGCCAGTTCTACATAGGCACTAGTGCTATTAGAAGCTACATGGAAATGACAATTGTTAACGTGTTTTGGGTTAAGGGTCTATTTTGTCAGGCGCAGCTGAGAAAAGGCCAACTTCGCAAACAAGTTTGGTTAGAGAAGCATTGAAAACACCATAACTTAAAAAGAGGAAGGAATGTGACTACTGTTACCAAACCGGTTTGTGACATTTGACTCATCACAGCTGCACCGAGGCAAAATAGTACATGTTAAAACTCTTAACACTATTATGGAAACCCTCTAATTGATTAATTAAAATGGAAACCCTCAATGAAAAGTAATTCCAAATGGGCTCATCTTTTGATTTTGGGTTTTCACCTCGGCCAGCTTGGGTGGCAAAAAACAAATTGCGTCTGAAATCTATAAGTAGGCATATTGAAACCATTAAACATATAACATATTAAACCCTTAATTTCCAACATTGGAATTGAAATTGAAAACAACCACTACACTAAAATTGAGAACCTAAAACTGATAAATTGAAATGAATTCATAAAGCATTAACAATCACGTGGAAACCATCAAGTAGATAACTTATTAAACCCTTTATCACCAACAGTGGAATTAAAATTGAAAATCCTAAAGAATAAATCTTAAACCCTCCAACCAATAAATTGAAATGCATTGTATATCCCTTAGGAGTCAACTTGATTTCAAAAAACAAATATCTTATTAAACCCTTAAGTCCCAACATCAAAATTGAAATTGAAAACACCTAGTACACTAAAATTGAGAACTTCAAACTGATAAATTGCAATGAATTCAGAAAGCATTAAAAATCACATGGAAACCATCAAACAGATAACTTATTAAACCCTTGATCCCCAACATTGGAATTGAAATTGGAAATCATAAACACTAAATCTTAAACCCTCCAACCAATAAATTGAAATGCATTCTATATCCCTTAGGAGTCAACTTGATTTCAAAAAATATATATCTTATTAAACCCTTAAGTCCCAACATTGGAATTGAAATTGAAAACATCTAGTACACAAAAAGTGAGAACTTCAAACTAATAAATTGCAATGAATTCAGAAAGCATTAACAATCACATGGAAACCATCAAGCATATAACTTATTAAACCCTTGAACCCCAACATTGGAATTGAAATAAAAAATCTTAAACACTAAATCTTAAACCCTCCAACCAATAAATTGAAATGCATTCTCTATCCCTTAGGAGTCAAATTGATTTCAAACAATATATAACTTATTAAATCCTTAATTCCCAACATTGGAATTGAAATTGAAAACATCTACTACAATATAATTGACAACCTAAAGATGATAAAAGGAAATGAAGTCGGAAAGCATTAGAAAACTGATAGAGACTATCAAGCAGATAACTTATTAAACCCTTGATCCCCAACATTGGAATTGGAATTGAAATCCTAAACACTAAATCTTAAACCCTCCAACCAATAAATGGAATACATTCTATATCCCTTAGGAGTCAACTTGATTTAAAAAATAGATAATAAATTAAACCCTTAATTCCCAACATTGGAATTGGAATTCAAAACATCTATTACACTAAAATTGATAGCCTAAAATTGATAAAAGGAAATGAAGTCGGAAAGCATTAACAGTCACATGGAAACCATGAAGCAGATAACTTATTAAACCCTTGATCCCCATCATTAGAATTAAAAATGAAAACCCTTAACAATAAATTTGAAACCCTACAACCAATGATCTAAAATGAATTATATATCCCTATGGAGGGAAATTGATTTCTAGAAACATATGTCCTATGAAACCCTTAATTCCCAACATTGGAATTGAAATTGAAAACATCTACTACACTCAAATTGAAAACCTAAAACTGATAAAATGAAACTGAAATAAACACTATATGTAAAACCCTACAATCAATAAATAGAAATAGAAATTGAAAAGCCTCAACACTTATCGAAGCTAAAACTGATAAAAAGAAATGATTTTGGAAACCATTAACAATGACATTGAAATCATTAAGAAAATAACTTATTAAACCCTTAATCCCCAACATTGGAAGTGAAACTGAAAACTCTTAACACTACATTTTAAATCCTACAACAAAATAATTGAAACAATTTGTATATCCCTTAAGAGTGAAATTGATTAAAAAAAAAGACAACTTGTCAAAGCCTTAATCCCTAAAAGTGGAAACAAAAGTGCAAACCCTTCACATTAGATTTGAGAATCTAAAAGTGATATAATGAAATGAAGTCAGAAAGCATTAACAATGACATTGAAACCATTAACCAGATAACTTATTAAACCCTTAATACCCAACATTGGAAATGAATTTGAAAACCCTTAACAGTGAATTTGAATCCCAACAAAAAATAAGTAAAAATGAATTGTATATCCCTTAGGAGTGAAATAGATTCCAAATAACTATTACAACTTATCAAAGCCTCAATTTGTAATAGTGGAAATGAAATCGCAAACCCTCCACACTAACATTGAGAACGTAAAACTGTTAAAATAAAATTAATTCAGAAAGCATTAACAATCACATTGAAACCATGAACCAGACCACTTATTAAACTCTTAACCCCCAAAATTGGTATTGAAATTTAAAATGTTTAACACAAAATTTGAAATCGTAGCAGGCTAATAGTGTTGATCTCCAAGTTTTATTGTCTATTAGTGTCACACACTAATTCATAATCAAGGCAAGTTGGTCAGTCATCACTACAACCAAGCCATCCCACTAAGGCCGAGCAATGTAATGACTTGTGTAATATTATGTATTGATCGAGCAGTATTCACTGCCAAGCAAGTCAGTGGTTGCTGAGTACTCAGTAGTTGCCGAGCATAATGATTGTCGAGTTGCATAGACAGTCAGTGTCGAGTGACAATTTTGACCGTGCATCAGAGTTTACATATGCCGAGTGAAATAGTTTTGATATATGTGTTTGGAATGGAACAACCACTTAGGTAAACCATTTTGGCCAAATTTTATGAATCATTTAATGATTGTTGAAGATATTTAATTCATTAATTACACATTATTTCTAAGATTATTGATCCCTATGCAAGCAATGCAACCAATCAAAATCAGGGATTCTTAAGCGGCAAAATGTGATGAATCTAGATCATTGATCTTGATCTGGATGTTTCATCAATTGTCTATATATGGAATGCTTCAAACCCTAATCTATGCATGTGTGTGGATGTGGATGTGAAGAGCAGAGATTGGGTGTGTATGCATGTTTTACATGTCTAAAGCATAGTCCAGACAAGTGACCGAGCAGAGAAGTGAAGGACAGTAAAGAGATATATCAGATTGAGAGATCAGTTAAGAGTTGGAAAGAGGAGATCTGTTATCAACATTTGAAGTGCAAACCAAAGGATTAGGTACTGATACATTCTAGCAAGTGAATCAGGGTAAATCTCTTAACAGATTGGTCCTAACAAGCCTTTGACATCTCTTAACAGAGTGCTTGCTTAGTTATAAGTTTAAATCCTTTAAAAAGGTAGATTGTATAATTCTGTAAGCTCTTAATAGGGCATACCCCTCATAGGGTAGATCATTAGAAGTGATCAAACTTTGTAGCCCTAACAGGCACACTTTATTACTGTAGTAGTGAAGATTTGTGGGTTTCATCCCTACCCCAGTTTTACCTTCCAAGGGTTTTTGGGATACCAAATCTTTGTGTTATGTGTTCATTATGGATATGATTAGATGTTAGATCTATTACAACATTTTTTTTTTATGTTTATGAATACATTTTGAATCATTTTATTTTAGAAGTGTAAAAGTTTTATAGATCTGATTCACCCCTCCCCTCTCTTGGTATACTACTTTCCCATATTTGACTTCCAACAATTGGTATTAGAGCATTGTTCTCTTAGTAGAAGTCTAACCACTTGAGAGTTAAGATCTTGGAGATGGAGGTTTATAAGTTCAGAAAGGTCATTGAAAATCAAAAGATTGATATCCAGCTGGAACTGCAACAACTTGAGACAACAAGAGAATAATTGAGGAAATCCTTAAAGTCTAGGAAAGAATTGGCAACTCAGCTGAATGCCACTTCATAGAAAGAAGAAGATAGTGAAGGTCTATTTGACAATGGAGATTTCAAAGAAAGTAATGCAACAATTTTAGATCTATTGGAGAAGAACAACACACTGAAAGAACGAGTCAAAAGTCTAAAGATAGAACATGAAACTCAATCAATAACACTATGTGAGGTGATTGATTAGAAGAAGAAATCTGAGGAAGACAAGATAATGACAGAAGAAGAAAAGAAATAGATGGCTACCATACTTGATGAAAGTATAAATGATGTGCAAAAGATCACAAACAATCAGTTGGACATGGTCAACCAACTGTTATTTGCAAATCAAAAGGTAAACAGAAAAGAAATTGAAATTACATATATGAGATCAGAGAACAATCAACTGAAAAATGAGTTGAGATCTGAAAGAGAACTCATTGAGAGGATAAACAAACCTAATGAAGCCTTGAGATACTCTGAAGAATTGATGAGATCATCAAGAAGGAATAATGATACCTCTGGACTTGGCCATACCGAGCACCTATCATCCACTGAAGAAGGAGAATTATCAAAGAGTGGAGAATAGAGGAATGTGAAGCCGAAGAACAAAAAACCTACATGTCATCATTGTGGGAAACCTGGTCACACAACAAACATTTGCCGAAGCAAGAATGGTAAGTCCAATCCTAAACCTAATTTCAATGGATATTTCTTTAACTGTAAGAAGCATGGAAACCAGGCACATGAATGCAGGTCAAAGACTAGCAATTCACCTACTTCACCTAGATTTCAAGGACATTGTTACAACTACAAGTAGTTTGGTCATAGAACTCAAGATTATAGATGCAATGCAAAATCTAAGTGGACATCCAGGAAAAAAGACAATGCACTAAGGAAAGGTAACACATTCAATCGGGATTATAATACAAGGCATAGTTGTCATTATTGTGGTGAATATGGTCATATTGTAGAAAATTGTATAATGATACACTTTAGAGGTAAATCCAAGAGTTGAATGAATGGAAGTTTGATCTATTATAGTTGTCACAAGATCAGTCATACTAAGAGAGACTGCAAGACTAGAGCCCCGCCACCTACTATTGAGCATATAAAGAAATAGATGAATCTAACATGGAAAAAGAAAGAAGAAGCAAGCAGTAGTGGACCCACTGAAGCTGAGATCATCCAATCCAATGGATCAGGTGATCACACTACTTCCAATTAAGCAAGAAGGTATGTAAGGAACTATTTTCTCTAATGCTATATTTTACACTAGTTCCTAACATAAGATGTATTAAAGTCCATATCTACATAAGTTAAGATGCATTAGGACAGATCTGAGAAAAGAATTGATATGCACAGTTGATGTCGAGCATCAGTATTAGTATGTTTCGAGCCCCCATATCGACTGAGCTATTTATTCAAGGACCGAGACAACTATTTTCACACCTACCACTATACAGAACATTTAATGGAGACCTAATTTGACCATTTGAGGGTATACAATGGATTTCTTCATTCATCTTCATTTCACAATGCAATTCAAGTTTGCAGAGCGATTCAAAGGTGATTCGAAGAGCGACTTGAGTGAAGATTGTAAAGATTTCACTGTATATCGTCGACAAGTATTGTGAATGGTTGAAGACCCATTGTTGCCGAGTTACCCAAAGTTCATTTTACGAACCCTAATATGACAAATGGATGCCAGTACATCTGCTAGAGTGAAGAGACAAGATAAGGAATTGAAGAATGTTCAGTTAGTTAGGAGTGACGCATGTGCACTACCCAATTTTCGTGCTATACCTGGAACTGCGGTGAAGGGAGATCTTTTGGGAGCCCTGTCATTGATCCTGCCAAAACTTCGTATGATCCATGATGTGAGAGCACACTATATGTGCAAGATCAATGAAGTTGGAGATTTTGAGTTGAGGGAAGCCTATAAAAAACTATGTGAAAATGGGGCATTGAAGGTTGTGCATCAACACATTGTCGATAAAGGGTTAGTCTATGCCCTAGATTTCCCACGCGATTTCAAAATCGAATGGATCAGGATAGTTCTAAGTAGAGTACATGATATGAGTTTATGGCTGGAGAATGGACCACTGAAGATTACCAAGGATATCATCCACAGAGTCACTAGTTACCCTATTGTGCAAGGGAAAAGAACAATGCGTTGTCAGAGTAAAGAAGAGGTTGAGAAGAACACTTTAGCCGAGTGGAACAAGAGAGGAATGACAATTTCAATGATCACATATCCTGAAATTGACTTTGCAGTTAGAGTGATTGCTCACAAGTTTTATCAGTTGAGCATATTGGATAGTGTTATTTGTGTTGCAGTTGATCAGGCATGGAAGATATTGAAAAAGGATCATACATATGATCTTGCCGAGCTACAGATGACTCAACTTTTCGAGAACCTATCATCCATCAGGAAGGCAAATAATTCTATGTGTAAGTTCAGATCCATGTTAGTTTGCATATTTTTCTATGTTCAGAATACTTTTCCTACTATAGGAGATGTAGTATGGAGTCAAGACCGACCAGTGACACAATAGATTAATGAATTCATATAGCAGATAGGAGAGAATTTTGATAATGTCATGGGTAATTACTTTGCTGAGTTTAAGAAAAAGATGAGATTAAGGAGCATAATCCCTATATCACTAGTAGAGAAGTATTATGATGATGTTTGCTTTCTAGTTGATACTGATTACACTTATGTACAAGATGTAGTACCGAGGGTAGCATGGTTGAGGCCATTAACTTATGAAGTAAATATAGATGAGACATCTGCAGCAATCATAATATTACTTGTAGAGGAAGTTGATAAGAAGGCTATGGTATTTGGGAAATATGAGGAAGCAAAATCAAAGATAACCATGGGATTGAAGGCTGCAACCATGGAGAGGAAGATAAAGAAAATAGTGAAGAACCTTGAGAATATGTTAGGATAACCCAAAGAAGAAGATGATGCACCAATACAGGTCACACAACGTCAAGGCGAGGACCAATCTAGTGATTCAGAAGAGAGTGGAGATGGAGATGTGGAAGTGGATAAGAAGGGTAAGAAAGGCAACGTTTTCCAGACTTGGAAACATCCAAAACTCCTCCTGCCACATCTAGACTGAGAACTAGGACATCAACAACTATAATAACAGCCGAGCCACCAAAGAAAATCTTACTAAAGACAGCTGAAGGGGAGAGCTCAAGGAAAAGGAAACAAGTACAAACTGAAGCTGAGTCAATCAAACCTAAGAGGCAGCCGAGAAGGAAATACATATTGGGCAGAGATGATGAAGATGAAGAGATGACATATACGGAAGACATCAACAATTTAAAAGTTGCTACACACAAACATCCTATGAATGTTGATGAAATTTTTCATAACATAAGGAGTTTAGCAGGTTTATTAGGATTCAAGTTCATTAAGTTTGAACAATTGAGTACTGAGGACAAGGAAAAGATAGAAGAGGCCATGATGGATATGTTAGCATCATACAATATGACACCTTTAGAGATTGGGAATCTAGTCCCTAATAGATTATTCAAGAAGATAGATGAGAGATGACAGTTTGCTCTTAATACTGAAAGACAGATTAGAGAATGGGCACTAGCCCAAATAATGCTTGAATTGACACAGAAACAAAGAAACAAATTCATGAAGCAACATAGGAATATATTCATTCCTAAATTGAGAGTATATTCTATACTGAAGAAGGATGTAGAAGGAGTTGTACAATAGAGCCAAAGAATATGGAAGGCAATTTTTTGATTGATAGTTGATAAGAGTGCAAGCAAAGATGAAGGCACATCAGAACAAGTTAAGCTTGATAACAAAGAAGATATTGATGAGTCGGATAATGTTGAGGAATAATTAAAGGAGAAGATTGAGGATGCACAAACATATGATTTAGCAATTGATGACTCAATCACAATTACTGGTGAGGATACACAATGTTTGAATATTGAGGAGCAAGGTGAAGATACAATCAATATACTAGATTTCCCTACCGAGGCAAACTTTGAAGTTATTGATGAAAAAGACAAGAACAAAGAAGATCAAGTAGATAAATCTACAACATATATCTCTGGACCTCATAAAAGAAGAAACATAGGAGACTAAGACTATAGAGACCGAGGAGAAATAAGAGCCTATAGAGAAAGAGGCTATTCAAGCATTAATAAAGCTACCACTTACTGAAACTAAGACTGCTGGTACACCTGAACAACAATCAATTTTCACTCAGAAGGAGTTAGTCACAATCGGTGGTGACAGCAGTACATTGCAGGTAGAGCAGCGACCGAGTAGCAGCACACCAGAGACTAAGAAGAAGAAGTCACATAAGAAAAAAGACAAGTCTCTAAGCACTGGGGTAACACTTGATGAAGTTATAGTGATTCCAAAATGGGATACTTCAATAACTTATCTTATGAGCAAGTACAGATTTTGCAGAGTTTATTGAAAAGGGAGAGCAAGCAGGATAAAATGAAAAGAGAACATCAATAGAAGCAAGTATTACATGATATCAGATGTATATTTGTTGATTCATTTGAGCTTCAAGATGTAAATGAGAAAGCACCTGTTATTCTTCAATTGGTTCATATTGTTCAAAAGGTGAACAATGCTGATATTGATGCTAATGAGAAGCTCATGCAATGGTCTGAGAGAAAGTTTGAGGCCAAAGTTCTTGAGAAAGTTGCAAAAGAACTTAATGCAATAAGATGTAAATAATGGGGAAATAAAACAGAAACAGATAAAAGGGAAAGATGCAGACAAGGGAAAATAACAGAAAGATTCGAGCAGAGAAGGTATAACATACTATTTTTTTATTTTTGGCGTTATGTACTTAAGATTATGTTGTATATGCAGTGAATTCTTTATGAAAGACCGAGTCATGTAATCTTAGGGGGAGTTTTTGGTATACTTGAGTACTATTTTTGTCAAGGGACTATAGAGTCATGACAAAGTGTTTTTGCCACTAATGTCAAAGGGGGAGATTGTTGATCTCCAAGTTTTGTTGCCTATTAGTGTCACGAACTTAGTCATAATCAAGGTAGGTTGGTCGGTCATCACTGCGACCGAGTCATCCCACTAAGGACGAGCAATGTAATGACTTGTGTAATATTATGTATTGATCGAGCAGTAGTCACTGCCGAGCAATTTAGTGGTCGCCAAGTACTCATTAGTTGCCGAGCAGAATGATTGCTGAGTTGCATAGCTAGTCAGTGCCGAGTGACAGTTTCAACCGTGCATCGGAGTTTACATATGTCGAGTGAAACAATTTTGATATATGTGTTTGGAATGGCACAAACACTTAGGTTTTGTCCGACTTCTATGAATCATTTAATGCATTAATTACACATTAATTCTGAGATCATTAATCCCTATGAAAGCAATGCAACCGATCAAAATTAGGGATGCTTAAGTGGCAAAATGTGATGAATCTAGATCGTTGATCTTGATCTAGATGTTTTATCAGTTGCTTATATATGGAATGCTTCAAACCCTAATCTATGCATGTGTGTGGATGTGGATGTGAAGAGCAGAGATCGGGTGTGTATTCATGTTTTGCATGTCTGAAGCATAGTCCAGACAAAGTGACCGAGCAGAGCAGTGAAGGACAATAAAGAGATATATCAGATTGAGAGATCAGTTAAGAGTTGGAAAGAGGAGATCCATTATTAGCATTTGAAGTGCAGACCGAAGGATCAGGTACTAATACATTCTAGCAAGTGAATCAGGGTAAATCTCTTAATAGAGTGGTCCTAACAAGCCTTTGTAAATCTCCTAACAAAGTGCTTACTTAGTTGTAAGTTTAAATCCTTTAACAAGGTAGATTGTATAAGTCTGTAAGATCTTAATAGGGAAGACCCCTCATAGGGTAGATCATCAGAAGTGATCAAACTTTGTAGCCCTAACAGGCACACTTTATTACTGTAGTAGTGAAGATTTGTGGGTTTTATCCCTACCCCAGTTTTACCTTTCAAGGGTTTCTGGGTTACCAAATCTTTGTGTTATGTGTTCATTATGGATATGATTAGATGTTAGATCTATTACAACATTTCAGTTTATGTTTATGAATACATGTTGAATCAATTTGTTTTAGAAGTGTAAAAGTTTTATAGATCTGATCCACCCCCCCCTCTCAGTATACTGCTTTCCCATATTAGACTTCCAAGCCCAAAAATAGACAACTTATTGCAAAATATGAAAACTTGCTAAACACAAAAACTAGATAACTTGCAAAACCCAATTTTCCAAAAAAGCTTGAAACCAGTAAGAGTCGAAATGCCATTGCCATACACAACAAATGACACATAAATAATAGGAAAGTCATTACTTAAAATAGAAACACTACAAATGGAACCCTAGAATAGAAAAAATTAAAAATATCTGCAACCCATTAACAATCACCGTTAAACCATGTTCCAGATAGCTTAGTAAACCCTTAAACCCGAACATTAGTGCAACCCATTCATAGTCATTGTCAACCCGTAAAGTAGAAAGCATATTAAACCCTTAAAGCCCACCATTATTTTTATGTAAACCAATAATACTTGTAAAATGTGAACAATAAAGCTTATAGATGCATAGTAGGTGGCGAAATGTGAACACGGATGCTTGACAGCTGAAAAAAAAAGAGTTTCCTTCACTGTGAAGGTGGTAGTGAGACTAAAACACAAGAGTATGATTTCCTTGAGGTTAATAGTGTTAATGAACACAATAAATTGTGTTCATAAACATAAAGCAACAGACAATAGTTGTTTGTAACCGAAGACATCCAAAAAATAGACAATGGAGGTTAGTGTTAGCGAAACAAGCAAAGAAAGAAAAACAACATAGATTTCATTGGGCCCAGTGGTGAGACGCGACCTTAGTGAGGATCGATATCCTCACCTCCATCAAAGACCAGACAGTAAACGAGTTCCCATATCTCCTCCCACTGCTCGTCATCGTCGTCGTCGTGTACCTCCTTCAGCTCAAAATCCTGAGCATCCCACATGTAGACAAAGGTTTCTCCTGCAACCACTTCAAAAATGAAGTGAGAAAATGGGAAAGAAAGTGGAAACAACAAGTTAAAAATTATTAAAAAAAAACAATAACAACCTGCAAAGTCAAAGTGGAAGGTGGTCCATGAGCGAGATGATAATGGCGACATTCCGTGTTTGCAAGGTTCTCTGCCGAGTACGTTTCGGCTCCCAACTGATAGAAGAATCTAGAACGAGTGGGAATGAAAGGAATGTTAGGTGTCTCGATCTGCACAAAATAAGATGTATTGAATGAATTTGTGATGTTAAAAAGCGTCCCCTTAAGCGAAATTAGGGTGACCCGACACATAGTAAATGCAGCTGCATGTTGCAACGTAAGGTGGCCACGGGAAGTATTGACAAAAAAGGTGGTGGATAGGGTGGCGTTGTGGCGAAATGCCATGCGACCACCCCAGCCTGTATGCAAGGCAAAACTCTGACCAATCGTGTTTGAACACGTAGCGAGGTAATTCCAAATGGGTCAACTTTTGTTTTTGGGTTGCCAACTAGGCCAGCGAGAGGTGCAAAATAAAAAATTGGGTTTGTGGCAACCCTCGTAGATCTCCAATGTTAGGGTGTGCACGCACGTTCTGGGTCGTCTCCCCCCTATTCCAACACTCTATATGTGAATTTATGTATGATGGTTGTGGTTTCCTTATTCAATGATTTACAATCAACTGTGTACGTGAATTTACAATCAATTTGATATTACAGACAGTTCTAATATTTTGGTCATATTCCTCTGAAATCAATTGTGTACGTGAATTTTTGCCCTATGTTTCGGGTTTGGCTATTCAACCCATCACCAGGGAAAGTAAGATTGAAGCCTGTAATAATAATAGTTAAGAAAGCCAAAGCCAATGCTAATGTCATCCACTGCAAATCTCAATCTCAATATCGCAGCATTATGTAGAGATGGATTATTGAAGGAAGCGCTACACATTTTGTTTACTACCCACAACCCTCCTGTAGAATCTTCTATATATATTCAACTACTGCAAGCCTGCATCGCCAAGGATGCGCTTCCAGATGGTAAACGAGTCCACTCTCTCATCACTCACAGGGGATTTGAGTTTTCTACAAACCCAAATTTTCAAAATAAGCTTATCAACATGTATCTCCAGTGTGGAAGTTTGACTGGTGCTCGGAAAATTTTTGATGGCATGAAAGAACGAGATGGCTTCTCATGGAATGTGATAATTGCAGCTTATAGAAGACATGGGTATGCTCACCAGGCATTGAGAATGTTTCACCATATGCAAGAAACAGGTGTCAAAGCTGATCAGTTCACTTTTGCCAGCATACTCCCAGCCTGTGCCAAAATAAGAGCTTTGGAACAGGGCATTAACATCCATCAGAGCATAATGGAAAGGGGGCTTTTGTCAGATGTTGTAGTTGCAAATGCCCTGCTAGACATGTATGCAAAATGCGGTAGCATACACAAGGCGCGGGAACTGTTTGACAAAATGTGTCAAAGAGATGTGGTCTCCTGGAATACAATGATTGCAGGATATGCACAAATTGGTGCTCTTGGCGAGGCTATAAGGCTTTTTGAAGAGATGCCTCAGCCAGATGTTATCTCATGGAATGCCATTGTTGCAGGATATGCACGAAGTGGGTTTGTTGAAAAGGCCTTGGAGGCATTTAAGAAAATACAATTAGCTGGTTTAAAGCCAAATTCTGCAACATTTGCCAGCATCCTCCCAGGTTGTGCCAAAGTGGGAGCTTTAGAATGGGGTATGGGCATCCATCAAAGCATAGTTGAAAGCGGGTTTGGATTGGACATTGTAGTTGCAAGTGCCTTGGTGGATATGTATGCAAAATGTGGAAGCATACACAAGGCACGTACATTGTTTGATAAAATACCTCGAAGAGATGCAGTCTCGTGGACTGCAATGATTGCTGGATATACACAAAATGGGTTTTTTGAAAAGGCCTTAGAAACTTATAAGCAAATGCAATTAGCAGGCGTGAAGCCAGAGTCCACAACCTTTGCCAGCATCCTCCCAGCCTGCGGCAAAATGGGAGCTTTAAAACAGGGTATAGAGATCCATCAAGACATAATTGAATGTGGATGTTCATACAAAGTTGAAGTTGCAAATTCCCTGATAGACATGTATGCGAAATGTGGAAGCGTACATAAGGCACGAGAATTGTTTGATAAAATGCCTCAAAGGGATGTGGTATCATGGACTGCAACAATTGCAGGATATGCACAAAATGGCTTTTTCAAGGATGCCCTCGAACTCTTTAACCTAATGAAGCATTCTGGAACATGCCCTGACCATGTATGCTTCACTCGTGTTTTATTTGCATGCAGCCATGCAGGTCTAGTGGACGAGGGCTGTAAATACTTCAAATCCATGAGCGACCCTTACTGCATAACACCTACAATTGATCATTATGTGTGCATGATTGACCTTCTTGGCCGTGCTGGATATCTTGTTGAAACTTTTAACTTTATCATTAAAATGCCAAATAAACCTGTGGTGGATGCTTGGATGTGTTTGCTTGGTGCTTGTAGATCACATAAGTATTTAGGGTTAGGAGTATATACAGCAAATCTTCTTTTTGAGCTGGATCCTGAAAATGCTTCCACTTATGTTCTTCTGTCAAACCTCTATACAGAAATGGGCAAGTTGGGTGAGGTTCAAAAGGTAAGGAGATTGATGCAAGATAGAGGAGTTAAAAAATTACCTGGATGTAGTTGGATTGAAGGCCACAGAATGGTACATGCTTTTTGTGCAGGAGATAGATCACACCCACAGACACAGGAAATCTATGCAATGTTGGAGAAACTGAATTCAGAAATGAAGGCAGCAGGGTATTTATCAGATTCGAGACATGCACTGAATGATGTGGAGGAGGAGGAAAAAGAATTATTCCTCTGCCACCATAGTGAAAAGTTGGCAATAGTATATGGATTGATAAATTCACACGCTGGAACAACCATTAGAGTAGTGAAAAACCTTCGAGTATGTGTGGATTGCCACACTGCAATTAAGTTTATCTCCAAGGTTGTTGCAAGACAAATTATTGTGAGAGATGGGAACCGGTTCCATCATTTTAAACAAGGACATTGTTCTTGTGGAGATTATTGGTGATGTTAGGTGGAGTAATTGTTAAGCTAGGGTTGTAGGATAGCAAGGTGCACCATATCAGACCTGAGTCATAAAGGAGAGACCAGGTCTTATTTTCAGTTTTTAAGAAGTGTTTTTTCAATTAATTAATTCTTTAAAATTTCTTTCATCTTTGGAGATCTAGACCTTTGCTGTTATCTTCGTATGTATAATATGCAAAGTGCATAACTGTTTATATATCAGTGTTCCTCCAAGTTTCCGAGACGGGGAACAATAGAGATATGGTTTTGAGGATGACAAGAGTTTTGTTAGGGATGGCACAGGACAACTATTTACATAAATATACATAATACATTATTTAAGTGGAGAGAACCATTATTGGTAAGAACCTGGAGTCAATTTGTAACATGTAATGATGAAACGTGCATCCTAGGGATAAAGCCAATTTGATATACAACTTTGCAAAATGGACTTTTTACTTCACATTGACAAGTTTGTTTCCTCGGGTAGGTAGTTCACTTTAGCAAATAATGAGTCACTTTGGTGAACATATATAGTTTGAAGGTGGCAAGAAAGCTAAAAAGTGTTGTTAATTTGATTTGACTTATAGAGGTCAAAGTCCTTGATTTTTGTTTACATTAGAAGTTCAAGTGTCTACATAGGGCATTTTACAATCTGTTTTTGGGTAAGCATTCTTGTTTACTTTCATCGAAAGAGAAATTATGTAGGTTTAGCCATTTTTTTAATAGGGCTCGAGGCAAAGCAACTTGTGGATGGATGGAATCACACCCGTAACTGTTAACTAATTCGATACTTGGTGGAAATGGACATCAAAAGGTCTATATGTTATGTTTTATCTTTGGGAACCTATTTTAACAATTTCAAGGTTTCCAAATACCTTAAGCCTTTTGAATATCTTGACAATGGTCATTTCCACATTCCCATGTAGTATCCTAATAGTTCAGAGTCCAAGGAAGTTTTGCAATGTCTAAGTTCTCTTGAGTCTCGCCAAAGGGACATTGCAGGTTTCTTCATGGGAGTTTAATAAATGAAGGATTTAACCTTAGTGTGATAACTCGCACAGTTAGGGTTTTGATTATCTCTTAAAGCTCCATGTCTGTAATATCATGGCAGCCGGTACTTGTGGACAGTTAATGGAAGATTGTATTGCTTGCAGACTCAGTCCCAAATAGTAAGACACATATAGCATGAGACTTTCTTGTCTTTTTTCAGTGCTTTGACAAGTTTTGTTTCAGGGATCTTTGAACATGGAAATGCATTTACTTTGGAATGGATGGAGTTGAAAATAATTTTATAGAGTTTATCATTCTCCAGCAATACAAGACCATGCAAATACAACTTCAACCTTTATGGAGATTGTCAAAACTTGTGCTATTTCATGGAGCTGCTAAACACCAGATAACATGCAGGGTATCAAGCACTCGTACACTTAGTATGCTTTCTAGATCATTTCTATCCTCAGCAGAGGCACTAGACAGTATTACCTTTTTTGTTTTCTTGAAGTCCATGTTAGCATTTTCTTTTGGTGAAACAAAGTTCCTCTTCGTGGTAAATGTCTACCCCTATTGTGCCTTGAGGGATAACCTTCATTAGGTATCTCTGAACTATGCATTATTCATACCCAATGATGGTGTTATTGACCTGAACTCAAACTTTGTCTACACTAATAGGTTTGATGCAGACGGATCCCCTTTCTTTGCAAATGTGGTCATGTTTAGTTGACAATGTTGCTTGGAAAGAAAAGATGTCATTATTGATTTGATGAAAAGTTTTGGATGGTTTGATTGTCAAGCATAAAGTTAAGAGACAGCATGCTTATCAAACTAAATGTGGTATAGGTCTTAAAGCCATGAATCATGGAATGAGTGTCTAGAAGATGTTAATGCACAGTGAGAAGAAATAGATCTTGAAGACCTTAGAAGGTAAAATACCAAAACAAAAGAGGCTAAGAGACTGTCACAATGAGGACAGTCACAAGTTAATGAGAGGAACCGTCTTAAAGAATCAGTTGCCAATGAAGAGAAGCATTTGAGACAATGAAATGACATTGAAGCCTTAAATAGGTAGCCAATACGAAGATTTTTTGGCAACAGTTGAGGGTCAACATGACAGTTTTAAGCAAAGAGAGGACTTGGAGAATTTGTTGTCTTCATCGCCAATAAAGTGCAGGGACAGCAGTGGTTAGAATGTATAGTGAGTGGTTATGAAGATGTAAGCAAGATCTTCATGACAGCCCATGCAAAAACAATACCTACTGATACAGTGACAAAATTGAAGAAGGGGCAACTCAGATTGCAAGGGACATCAAAACAATGAGGCCATGATAGTTCCAAAGAGAAGTGGTATGGCACTCAAAACCAAAAGTGACAGTCATATATGCTAAAAGACAAATGACTGCTGTAAGAACATAAATGCGCAGTTGCCAAATGACATTGGGCTGATTGCAAAGAATGACAAGGAATATGTGACAACCCTGTGGATGATACAGTCAATATGAGGATGGAAGTGGTAAGACTTTTGATTTAAAATTGGGAATCTGAGGAACAGTGGCTGTTTATATAGCAAGGGGATGATAATAACCTCATGTTTCATGACATTATCAGGATTCAAACACAATCATAGTGCATGACAGTTGACTGTCAAAATAGAAAGAGGCTATTATGTAAAGAGCATACTGCTTTTTTTCTAGTCATGAGAAAAGTTGATAAGGTGATAATCCTTGTGTTTTTAGCTGTTTATTGTGGCCTCAAAACAGTGATCAAAGGAGATATTTACTGTGAAGAGCAGTCAACAAGAAAATCACAGTCAAATGAAGACCGTAAGGATAGCTCCATGAAGTGGAGACTGTTAGGATTAAGCAATACTGAGAGGGGGGGTGAATCAGTATTGTAGTACTTTATTATTAAACTATCAGATTCAAAATTAACCATGCAATTACTGAAATAAAGAGAACATGCACATAAAGTAAACAACTCATAACACCATGGTTTGTTAACAAGGAAACCCTGTTAAGGAAAAACCCCAGTGGGGATGATACCCACAAATAATGCACTAAGAGTGCAATGTCCCTGTTAGGAGACCTAGCCCTGTTAGGAGCTGAGTATTACATTTAGTACAAATCCCAGTTGAAGGATAGAAACCCTATTAGGGGTAATACAAAGTGCTCACAGCTCTTACAATCCAAAAACTGTCTCTACACTGATTTATCATAAAAGATGAACTGTACAAGCATCTGCTATGCTTAAGTAGTCCTTGTGATAGCTCGCAACATCCTCTGCATTATTCTGACGTCCCAATGCATCCACACATATCACACACATCCTCGCATCTCAAAAATATCTTTACATATATACCTGATCTCATAACCTTCCCAGTTGGCTCACAAATGTATCACAAAACGTGTTCAACACATAACCCAATAGCAAATACACAATGGGCGATCATACATCCACAAAGATAGGATAGGACCCGACTAAAGTCCAAAGTAGCACTTCTGGAATCTGTACGTTACTCCTTCAATCATCGCGACTACTCATGTGCCCTGTTCCACTGCTATACTGTCTTTGCATACCCAAACATGCTGTAACTCTCACCAGTCAACTCCAACGTACAAGCAACCTTAACTGTAGATATACTGCATCCTATAATACATCCATCTAAGCTCGCATGATGTAAATCATCACATACTGTGCTCGCCAGCCAAAACAGTGCAACTGTATCTTGTTAATTGCTTCTTGGACTTGGTCATTTTTCCAAAACTGAACAACCAAAACTGTGCTGTGCTCCAAGAGACCATGCCAATAAGTAGTGTTGCCATAAATGACAACATATATGCTATCCTTATTAGGCCACTTGCCAACAAAGACAGTCAAGACAAAGTCTCTAACAGTAGCTTATTAATTCAAAGGAATGAATACCTTTCTTATTTACTTAAAATTTCTATAAATGAATGGAGTAGAAGAGACAAAATGTACAGAGATATGTGACATTCTCCTTGACAGTGGTACAAGGCATTAAGAAAGGGAGCGTGCACAATTGTGATGAGCAGTTAAGAAAGGAGCAGCCAGAGAGAATAAGGACAGCATTGAATCACTGTTAATAGGAAAAAAGCACAAAGTTTTTATAAGGATAAGATTGCAAGACACAGAGATTGCTAAACCCAAGTGACAGTTCGTAGAGCATGTATGAAAGAACTAAACAACCTTCAAGCATAGCTACCTTTGTGAATAAAGCAGCATATAGGACTGTCCTTCCAGTCTTGGGGGTCTCCTTGTATAGCACGATAAATGAAGGTTATAAATGTAGTTGGATTGAAGGCCACAAAATTGTACATGCCTTCTGTGTAAGAGATATATCAAAAGCCATGGCATATCATGATATTGGGAATCCTAGAAGGGGCAGATGTATGACAATTAAGAGGTGACTAAATGGACAGTGCTCAATACCAAAGAAAGAACAGTCACCATTATAACAGTAATGAACTGTGACAGTGATGCATAAGATGGTGTAGGAAGAATCAGTCATGGTACTAGTGATGGTTTTCTCCTCATTAATGTTCTTTCTCTGTCCCAAAGACATGCCATTTAGGCACATTTGGAAATAGAGCAAGCAAGTTAACAATGAAAACTGGGGGTGATAGTAGAAATGCAAAAGATGACAATTTGTCAAGCTGTAGACAATTGAAGAAAAGGAATGAGATAAAGAAAACATGGAAGAGAACAATGTGGTATGGTATGGAAGAATGAAATCACAGTAGCATATACTTTCATAACCATGAAAGGAGAGTCACAAAGTGATTAAGGAGAACGAACCATCTTAAGAAGAATAGGACAATTTACTCTGTCAAGGACAGCCATACAATGAGCATGACATCAATGCAGAGACACTCAAGTACTAAAATGAGAGTTGAGAAATAGATAAAGGTATAAAGTGCAGAGTAAAAGGGCAGTTTTAGTATTCCTCATGGGTATTGAAGGGAGCGAGGAGCAAATTTAGGACAATAAAAGTCACTCTTAAGCAGTTTTGGAAGCCTTAATGGCCATTTTTGTTTTCATCCAACCCAAGACCTTTTCAACACAAAGTAAGGCATAAAACCACATGCCCTATATCCATGGGAGAAAGATGACAGCAGTTGAAAAGGTAAAAATAAAAAAGCTTTTGTTGCACTATGAAGAGAGAATATAGGGCAATCTGATGACTTGTTTAACAGGTTGAGCAAAAGTAGTGACTTTTTGAAGCCAGTTGAGAGTATATAGGAGCTGTTTGAGACGCCTTATCTATGAGGGGGTCAAAGTAGGAGATTTTTATTCAATTTCCCATAAACTTTCAGCAGATTTGCAGGCTCAGAAATGGGGACAACTCAGCTGGACACCCAAGGAGGGTTGACCAAGCAAAATTGATGTAACACATCTTCTCCTGTGTTTATTTCTTCTCACATGTTCCTAAGTTGTAGGAAGCTGTTGCACAGCTATAAAAAAAATCTTTAGGCTTCTTTTTCAAGTTAGTTTTGGCTGTTCTAGGCTTGCATTGTAAAATGTAACCTGAAACAGTTTCTTTCTTGCCTATTATGTATTGTAACTCAATTTTCAAAATTGTATAGCTATGAAATCAAGCTTTTACCTCTCAGAGCTGTTACATTGTGCAAATCATTTGAAATGATGGACTTGATTTTGTGATGACATATCTTTCTTCTTGATTTCTGTCTCATTTTTATTGCTTTTATGCAGAAAGTTGTATATTTTGTAGGTTATTACTTGTATTTATCAGCTAGGGAATAGAAGTTAAGTTGTGATGACTTTTCCAGCTCCTTAATTTCGTCCTTAGTATTTTCAACCTAGTTATAAATTGCTTTTGCAAAGTACATCTGAATTCATGAGTTGTGCATCTCTTGGCTTCAGAAGTTGCTCATTTTGTGTGTCCAAAATAGTAGTATACATTCTGAAAAATCATTTGGTGCATCACCGTAGTAGTTGTAGTTTTCATTTTCAAAGCATTTTTCTTTCGATTTTCCCAGCAAGCAGTAGATTAGGTGAAGCATTGAAAGGAACCATCTTTCTCTGGAGGTCCATCTCCACTACAGTTCACTCACAACTTGGAGGTGTTCCCATGTGTCACAAGGTTGCTGAGTTGAGAGCTGAACAATGGTGAAGGTTTTTGTGATAATGGTAACTGCTCGAAGAGTTGTAAAATCTAGATTATAGATTGACAAACATTGATATTCATCATACTTGAATTGTTATAGTGGATTCTAGAGAATATATACTAATCCAAGTGGAGTTTTCCTCCTCTTTAGGTTTCTCTTGACCAAATCTTTTATGACAATCATTGGCAAATCTTTTGTCTCATTTTATGATCCCTATTGTTTGGATTTCTCTCTCTCTCTACACACACTTATATATATATATATATATATATATATATATATATATATATATATATATACACACACACACATATATATATTGGATTCTAGAGAATATACACTTTCTAGAGAATATATACTAATCCAAGTGGAGTTTTCCTCCTCTTTAGGTTTCTCTTGACCAAATCTTATATGACAATCATTGGCAAATCTTTTGTCTCATTTTATGATCCCTATTGTTTGGATCTCTCTCTCTACACATACACACACACACACACACACACACACACATATTTTGCATGCACTTGAAGGTTATGTGAGTATCTAGCATTAGAAATACATAATTGCTGAGTTGTTTTGAAAATTTAGGGAGATTAATGGAATAGAGTAGTATTAAAGTGGATATAGAAATAGATTGGGCAATTTTTAAATCATAGTTAGTAGGATTATAGTGGTATCCCATACATGGTCTTTGACAATGCAGATTTAAGAGAATTTGAGCATGAAATCAGAACTCATAAATGGAAATAAGAACAAAAAGGGATATGAGGGTGGAAGACACTGATAAGGGCAAGGAGATATTCAAGAAATTAT
>MU226274.1:166529-183802 GCA_018584345.1 Thuja plicata | reverse complement strand
GGTGCAGGGAAGCCGGCGGGGCGGCGCAGGGGGCGCAGACGGTGGCAGGCGCCGACGGGGCGGCGCGGAGGCCGGAGCGGTGGGGGGCCACGGAGCGGCGGGGGCCGCTGATGTGCTGGGGGCCGCAGAGGTGGGGGCCGCAGAGCGGCGGGCCGGGAGGCGGCGGGGAGAAGGGCGGCAGGGGCCTCGTGGTGCACAGAGCAGCGGAGCAGTGGGGTGGCTGCCGGGCGCTGGCTGGCGGCGGTGGTGCGCCGGCGGCGGTTTTAATTTTTCACTGCGCGCGTTAAAATATAATAAAAAAACATTAAAAACCAACATTTTTTAAATTATTTTTTCTCGAAAAATGTGTCCGTACGGCCCTAGTAGGGCAAACAATTCTCCCAGATGCCCTGGTGTCCAAAACGCACAAGCCTTATATGGATTCTGGGGTTTTTGGGCCTTCTGGATGCAACCGTGAGGTCGGTTTTGGTCCAAAGTGCCTCAAAAAATAAAGACCCCCCAGATCCAATAGAAAACACCGAAAAAGCTTCTGAAACCCTCTGTGCTTCAACAAAACCAGAACAACGAACAACAGGAGAGCTCTGATACCATGTAAGATTTGATAAACGTAAATCTACCCAAGAACACCTGCATGCATGATAGTTACAAGACAGAAGCAAAAGACAGAAGAAGAGAAACAGCTATGGAGGCCAAAAAGCCAGAGACTGGAAATCCATGTTGAAAGAAAAGAGCTTCTATATTATCAACAATAGAATAGAATACAATCTCGGTAATGAAATGCAAAGAAGTGAATCCTTATAAAAGGAATCATGAAACCCTAAAGGAAATCTTAAAGAATTATAAAGCGCCTAAGTAAAACTTAAGCAAAGAGAAAATAGACTAATAATTAAATGATTTAATTATTAGCTATACTAACTACTCTAACACTTTAACTTTAAAAGACAAACATAGGGAAACAATCTGTCTCAAAGTAAATCTGGAATGCAGCCTGCTCACCGCTTCTATTTCATTAACACAGTCAGATCAATAATCTTTTAGCTCTGGTTGATGGAGAAAGGTAGCGTCAATCTTGAAATGACGTGCTACAAACAGCTTACTATCGAAACAACTCCTCTTCTGATAACACTGAAGGTTCATTTTTCTCAACTCTACGTCCAAGGAAGATGTGTCATGCATCAATCTGAACCAGTAGTGATCTAGTTCAATAGGAAACAGGGAACCAACTCCTCTCCTGAGCTTATATTTCTTCTCTACTTGAAGCAATTGTCTACAAACCTCCAACAAAATACATTTGTCTAGGCAGTACCTTGGGAGTTTTAAGGGTTCTCCACTAAAACCTCCAACCCTGAGGTAACTAAAAGTTGGGAACTGAATATAAAAGCTTTCATAAATCTTTATTAATTCCATGGATTCTTTAGACAACCTGTATTAATCTTCCCTCTTAGCTCAAAGATGAGCTTAGCTAAGAAAACATCTTGAACTCTCTGAAAGTTCTCAGGATTCCTCCTCCTCTAGAGGAGGGGATGCTACTCATAAATTTTCATGTCTTCTCTCCATATCTCATGCAGTAAGCCATCCCAATTTTTACAAATAGAAAGAATATAAAAGAGATATGAGGACATATAAAAGCTAGATGCCTTCACTGACTGAGACAAATCCTCATGGAGCTGTTCTGCAATCACTTCAGCCAATCAACATATTTCCCTTTGTCCAAGATAGCCTTGATAAATATGTACATCCAGTCTTCCCACAGGGTATCACTAAAGTTGCCTCTTACCCTATTCAGTATCACAACCATATCTCGAAATCCCTGATAAGATGATCTTTCTTTAAGGGTCTAGGCAACCAAGAACCTCCCTTTTCAAGTTTTAACAATCAATCTCTAGCTATGTTGCTATTATAGTCATCCCTATTTTGATCAAACTCCACCTGAGCCTTTTTAATTCTCCAATCGCCATAAGTTTCTTTCGGAGGAATTCTCAGGGCTTACATGACTATCTGTCTATTCATTGATATTAGCACATCACTAGAAGAGGTGGGAATATACCTATCTAGCCTGTCATATCTATTCCAGCGCCCATCACTAATTCTGGGCACAGAGTCACCTGAGCAAAACTAGTTGCTTCTAACAAGCCACTTTCTGCAATTTTGGTAGCCATCATCCTGTTCTCTACATTCCTTAACCTACAAAGAATCTCCCCTATTTCCTTATCTACTAGGGTTGTATCCCGCATGCCTGGGAGGCAACTACTTATGGGAGAAAATTTATTTTCCTTTACAAATTTAACCTTTTAGGTTTACATATTAGGACTGGACATGGCAATTCTTAATAGATAAACTGAAGCAATTACAATAGGAAATACCCAACACTTCTTCCTTGAATAGACAATCTTAAACAAGAAACAAAATGCTAAGGAAATTTTTGTGAACTCACCATTGCTTTGCTCCTGACTTCACGCAATTACCTCACTATTATTCGTCTCCAGTTACGACTACCAAACCAATCGCTTGAAAAAAGAAAAGATAGAGGGAAGACGATTTAATACACATACACCCTGGTTGCTTTTCCATAATCATGAGAGACTGCCACAAATTAATTATGCTCGCTGCAAACATCCAATCATATTTTCTCTATCTCCGCTCAAACCATACTTTCGTTGATCTGGCACCAACCTCAATGTCTTATCAACCATTTCTTGTAGATATGGAGAGATTTGGCATGCACTGCCTGTATTTAGTAATTATTGCATTTTGAATTCTAAACCTTGAATCATGAATAATGAGGTTCAAAGTTCATGATTCACAATGCTTAAATTAACTTGTCACACTTCACAGTTGGGACTGACTACATACATGGTGCACAAAATATTTTGAACTATGCACCGAAAAAGACAAGTTCAAAATTCAATATTACAAAAACCTATGACACTGGGCAAGAGAATATAGAGAACATTGAACTGCTCAGGACCAAATGCGTATTGAATGTTAAAATTTGAACTACATAAATGAAGGTTCAAGGTTCAAGATTTAAAATACCAAAAACCAAATACATTGCGTTCAAGATTTATTATTTTCCAACCGAAAGGACGCCAACCACTTAGTAACATTGGAAGACTGTGACTTGAACTTTGAACTTTGAACTGCTAGGTTCAAAGTTCAAAGTATAATTGACATTTGACAAAATACATGCTACTCTTGATTTTTAAAAGGGGATTTTAAACCAGCAACATGTGGCTTAGAATATCTATTAGGACCATAAGGGACTAAACAATGAACCAATGATCTCTGGTTTTGCACAAGACTATGCTAACTTAACAACCACTCACTAAAACTATGACACAACACAAAAATATGTACATAGGAAAGAAAAAAGTTGCTTACAATTCATAGAGTTTAAGATCTTGTCCATTGAAGGACAAAGGCATTTAAGTATTGTCCGCATACCTTAATCTAAAAGATTTTCACCCAAGTTCTTGGCTAATCTCAAATGGCCCCCTTCCACAGTGATTCAAATTTTCCATGAGCACCATGAGTCTCTCTCATCTTATCCCACAGTAGCACTTTGTCACCTTTCATGGATCTTCGAGGTCTAGCCTTCCTATCAAAAATCTATTTTACCCTAGCCTGATGGCTAGTGATATGATCAACAATGTTTTCCTGTTCCTCCTTGATCTTAGAAAGATACATAATTCATTTTTCCAAAGCATTCTGAAATTGATGATCTTCAATCACCTTCTGCAACTTAACTAATGCTAGCTCCAAGGGAAGGGAAAGTTTTGCTTCCACACCATAGAATAATTCAAAAGGATTCATTCCTATGGACCCTCTCTGAGATGTACGATCAACCCATAAAGCTTCATACAGTCTTTTATGCCTCCCCGACGTTTTCATTTACCAGCTTCTTCATTATGGAAATTAGATTTTTATTGGTAGATTCAACCTACCCGTTGCCTTGTGGGAAATAGTTAGAAGAATGTGATAGATGATTTCCATTGTCAAAACAAAACACTTTTATCTCTCGGGAAGAGAAATTTTGTGCATTGTCAGCTGCTATTTTGTGGGAACTCCAAATCTTACTAGAATTTACTCTTTAAGGAACGAGAAGACCACCTCTGAAGTAGTTCTTTTAACATGCACTGCCTCTACCCATTTCGTAAAATAATCTATAGCAGTTAAGATATGGGTATGTTTGACACTTGATGGAGGATCTAACAGACCTATGAAATCCAGCCCCCACTATTTGAATGACTCTTCTATAACAACGGGCCTCAGAGGGAGATTTGCTAGGTGTGCCTTGTCTGAAAACAACTTACATTTTGTGCACTATGCTACCCATTTATAGGTGTCCTTAAACATTCTGGGCCAATAATAACGGTTCCTTAGAATCTTGAAAGCAATGACTATAGATGAATAATGTCCTCCACAAGTATCATTATGGAAAGATTGAAGTAATCTTTTCTGCTGGTCTTCATCCACACACCTGAGGAACATCCCATCCAACCCTTTCTTGTAAAGAACATCATCTACTATCACATACTTTGTGGCTTTAAGCCTGAGATTTCTCTTCTCTTTGGCATTCATGTGATCAGGGAATTCCCCGTAGGTTAGATAGTAGGCAACATTTGAAAACCAAGAATCCTTTAGTCCTATTAACAATGACAAAGGATGATTACCCTCTTCTCCAACTTGATTCTCAACCATTAACTTGCATAGGCCTTGCCCTCTCACTAGTGTTGTAGGTTTAATCTCAAGGTCAAATTCCTAAAATTTGGAAACCCAAGTGGATTTTCTATTTACGGTCACCTCTTGTTGGGTTAGGAAACTTTTGACAGTAGTACTGGATACATAAATAGTTGAGTGGGAATGGAGAATGTTATATCAGAACTGTCTTACGACCTTCACTACTGCATACGCCTACTTTTCTGTAATGTAATATTTCATCTTATGTTTCTTCAGAGGTATACTCATGAATGAGATAGGGACCTCTTCATCACTTTCATTCTTTTGAAATAACACACCTGACATGGTATGCTCAAAACCATAACAATGGATCACAAAGTCTTTCTTAAAATCTGGATGAGAAAGAATAGGGTCTGGGAAATTGCATATTTCACTTTATCAAATGATTTCATTGCTTCATCATTCCATTTAAATTTTTTTTTTCGCTCAGCAGACTCACCATTGGCCTAGTTTTCTCAAAAAAGTCTGGAACAAATCCTCATAGAAAATTGATTTGGCCAAAGAAAGAATGGATCCCATTTCTATTAGAGGGTAAACATAGTTGTAGAATGGATCCTATTTCTATTAGAGGGTAAACATAGTTTCTGAATAGCCCAAACTCTATCTGGATCAATCCTTATTCCATCTTTTGACACAATATGGCCCAACAATTTTTCTTCAGTAACACAAAAAACTGATTCCTTCAGATTAAGGGAAATTTTCTGATCTCTGCATTTCTGAAGTACCATCATTAACTCTTTTAGATGGTTTTTCCTTCTCAGTGAGAACACTGTCATATCATCAAGATAGATTACAATTACCTCATTGATCAAGTGACCAAAAGACAAATTCATTGCACGCTGAAAGGTAGCACCTGTGTTTATCAAGCCAAAAGACATCCGATTATACACAAAGGTTACCTAAGGGGTAGTAAAAGAAATTTTATGTTGGTCTTCAAGAGACACACTAATTTTATTGTATCCTGAGATTTCATCAAGCAGGGATATCATCTCAGATCTGACAACCATCTGAAGGATATGATCCATGTTAGGCAATGTGAAGTTGTCCTTCAAACTGGATTGGTTTAGATTCTTGAAATCAACACATATTCTAATCTCCCCATTTTCCTTACGAATAGGTACTATATGAGCTACCCAAGTAGAATGATGTATTGGGTAAATTATTTTGGCTTTAAGCATCTACTCCACCTCCTGGAAAATAGCATCCACCACTTTTGGGTTAAAGTTCCTATATTTTTGCCTAAATAGAGAAGCTCCAGGTTTGAGAGGTATGTAGTGCTGGAATTGGCCTTGTCTAAAATCTTTTAAATCTTCATAAGAACAGGCGAACACCTTAAATTATTTTAGAAATTTTGTGAATTTGATTTTTTCCTTGGTATCACAATAGGTGCCCAGGTTCACAAATTTTGGATCTCTCTCTCATTCACAATGTTCACCTTCTCAGAATTGCTTGATTGTTCTTTTCCCTTTCCACTCACGTGACCAACAGAATAATACCTGCGATCAAACAGACTCTCCATTCCCACCATAACTTTGGGAATATGATTTACTTTTAATTGGATAACACTATCCTCGTTCTTAGCTTGAGGGTCAGTGCAGACCTCCTGACATTTGAAATCTGAACCCTCAAAGAACACATAGGCAAATTTATCAATACCTCGCAAAAAGGTGAGTACATGTGCATCATCACTGAACACTTTCCAGGAACATTGGGATGGTGAATGAGTTCTATGGTATAGTTATCATTCCCAAAATAAGGGTGAGGAATCAACAAAGATGTAGAGCTAGCTAGTGCATCTTCCCTAGAATTAAGCTCCCTAGGCATGGCTTTGATTGAGAAGGCTTCAAAACCTTCAAGCTCGTTCCAACCTCTATTCCTATAATGTCTCAACTTGTCATTTTTCACAGCAAAAAGGCCTCTTACTTACTTCATGATAAGTTCAACATCTCCTTTTTCTTTTAGCAGCTTAATGCCCATGCTCTTTTCCTTTTCTATTCTGAGTAGCAATGCTTCATACTCAGCTGTATTGTTTATGTTCTCAAACTCAAGTTTGAAAGCAAAGGGAAAATTCTCTTATGATGGAGATATTAGGACCACCCAGCACCCGAATGAGTTGAAGAATGACTCCCATCAAATTATAGTGTCCACAACCCTTCTCCATCTGGAGGTTTTAGAATTGTAACATCAGCTTCAAGAAAAAATTACATAGATAGAAAAATTAGTCTCTTGATACAAAATATGAGACCTAGGCTCTTCAGAGGGAAACACTATAAATTTTGACCTGGTTTCGGGTTGCAAAACAACCTTCTGATTACCAATAGGAATGATAGGCTATGACCAGTCCAATTTGATCTCACCACCTAAGTCTCTGCAAAAGGTTTTTCTTAATAGCATGCCATAGCTGGTAGGTATGTCAGTGACTAGGATGGTTAATTTTAGCCTTTTATTTGGGAAAGCCACTAATGATACCTGTGCATCCTTAATTTGAACCAGTAAGGGAACCTATTTTGAACCCATAGAGTAACATTTACCAAAGGTCTTGGTCATGGGTAAATCTAAAGACTTGGCTATGGAAGAGGCATGATATTGTATGAAGCCTCAGAGTCTATGATATAGTTACTAAGCTTATGCCCATCAATGAATAAAGACACATAAAAAGGCTCTAGCTTTCCTACCATTGGGGCAAACTCTAAAGTACTGGAAGTAGACTCATTAATTTGAGGTTGATTTGTCTTGAGAATTTCATAAGTAGATACAACATTTTCTTGGTGCATTTCAACCTGAGGGGAAGAGCCTTTCACAAAGTCTACTAATTTGTTCAATTTAGAAGGATTAAGCTTGAAATTGGCAGGATAAATTTGAATCTTTGAAGATTTTCAGAAGTCAACAATGTCAAAAATGGGTTCAGGCTCAGACCTTTTAAACAACTATACCTCTGGTGTCAAGGTATTTTGAATCTTTAGACTAGCATCGGTTTGATTGATAGGTTCTTTGTCTTTCTTTCCCATAGTTGGAGTAGATGTTTGGCCAATAGCCCTGCTTGCGCACTAATTTTTGGTGAGAATAGAGCAAGAAGGTTCTTCCAGAGCAAGAATAATATCACCAGCCCTATTAGTATCAGATTCATACTCAAGGTAGTAGCTTATGGAGTCGCTAGGTCCTCCAAAAGGTTCCTCATCAGTAGGAATTTGTTCTATTGTTTCTTTATTGGCTTGCATCTGTCTATAATGCACCATTTTAGGATAGGTCATGCCATCGTGTTCATAAGTTTGGTGAAAGGTGCACATATTATGCCTATTAGCAAGAGGGGGTTCTATCAGTAGCTTCAGTTGAGTAGGTAATGGATTAGACTGCTTCCCATAATTTCCCAACCCCTAATTTGGTTATCTATGAGGAATATCTTGGTAAGGGGAAGCTGCTGCCTTAGGCAGCTGTCTCTTAAGAGATATCATGTCATTGACCAATCTTTGAACAACTAGACCAAAAGATGAGTATGTGGAGAGCTGAGTATTGGGAACTTGAACCTCTTTACGCAATTTTCCTATAGTTATTAGGTCATCCTCTAATCCAATAGCTTGTGTTTGAGAAACATCTAAATCTACTGCCCTATTCCTCATGAGATGAAAATTAATATCTAGGGGCATCACGCTAAAAAAGAAACCTTTTTGATTCTCAGGCGTGGGTCTTGATGCATTCAGGATCTTATGAATGATTTTGTTGAATCTTGTGATGAACTCCCTCCTCGGTTCATGAATTTCCTTTTTCAAATGGGTTAATTGCACAAGGAGAGTGTGCTCATCTTCTGTGCTCTTGAATCTATTCTCAAAATCATTCTTCATAGTAATTCATTAAATAGTGATGGATATGGTTGGGAGGTGAGAAAACCAAGTTGCCACACTATCCGTTAGGGTCTGAATGGAAATTCAGACAACAACATCTTCATGTTGTACTACTAGTATGTCAGATGCCACATTGAAAGTAGTTAAGTGTTCTTCCACTGACATCTTCCCATCACAGACAAATCTTGGTAAAACCCCCTTATTTCCTTTAGGTAGGGCATTATGCCTGACTAGGTTTAGAGGGCCTACTATAGCACCCCAGGGTTGTAATTGGGCCATGAGGTGTTGGTAAAATTTCTATAAGAGAAGGGGCTTGAATTCCAGAAAAAGTTAGATCTTGCCAAGTATGGGAAGAGGAAGAAGTGTTCAGAGAGGTTTTAGGTGGAGAAGGGGGCCTACTTTTTGCCTTTTTCTTCATGGTGTAAGTAGTGGGGAATTAAAGATTCTGCAAATCTTTGTAGAAGGTATAAAAAATTCCCTCCCTTCTCTGACGTCTAGTGTAGGGTCGTGAATCCATTGTTTTGACTTTACGGGCCTTGGGCTTCCATATCAACTACATAAGCTTCTTGAGCTATAGGAAGTCCTCTTAACCATTCACCAATTTCTTCTTCTTCTTCTTCTTCTTCTTCTTATATAACTAACCAAACTTGCTAGTATTGTGGTTACTTGTTTTTTATTTCTAGGCTAGAGCATTAAGATCTGCAATATTATCCTCCTGAGTATCTAAGAAATCCAGGTTAGGCTGCAAGACTGGGGGAATTTATTCTTGGCCAAGAAATGCAACAAAAGGTAACACGATAATTCAAATACATATAATCCTATTGACTGGCTTCCCCAGTAGAGTCACCAAAAATATGTTAGTAAACAAATTTTCCTTCTCTTAAAGATAAACAAATGAATAACTCCTTAACTCAATTCAGAAAGAAAATTGTCACTGATAGTTGAGTCAGCCTCTCACGACTATACTCTCTGCTTCAAAGGAGCAGCTACCTTCTATAAAGATTAATATTTTAAAAATATTTATTATAAAAGAATCAAAATGGGTAATACTTTTAACCAGAAAGCATGAAAGGCTAGCAACATTCCATTATGAATTTATAATAAAATGCTTAAGATTTAGGAAAAAGATTCAACTATCATTAGCCAACTGAATCTAATATAATGGAATAAAATTTTATAAAGGCTGAATCAACCTAATATCATATCTTGAAAAGATAACTAATAAAACCTCAAAAGATAAGCACAAATCAAAGTAGTATTAACATTCAATCCCAATTGAAATTAAAAGCCATACATTTCATCAGACAAACTGATCAATGAAAATACTGTAATCTATTATAAACCAACTAATATTATATTCATATGCCAAGAGTTTTCATAGTATAAAGAAAAGAAAACTACTTAAAATAAAGATAGTATAGTGATGTCTTTCAAAAACCAGAGAATCCACCCCCCAATGGCCATAAAAAATTGTATATAAAGCCACACAGGGCTATTCAGTTTTCAGTAACTGATTTTCCTTGAAAATAATATAACTAAGATTAAACTATGAAAATCTAGAACAATCCTCTAAAAGGACTAATTGACCGATTGGTCATTCCTAATTGCATTATCTTCAACAACCTTGGTGGCATCCAGTGTAGCGCTCCATTCCTCAAAAGCTGTCGAGAAGCTCGCGAGCATCTCCTGGTTCAGTGTGGCAACGGTCTCAAACCTCTATTCCCAAATGTCTTTGCAGTTCTGCATCTTCTCAAACTTTTCCTTAAGAGACTTCATTTGTTCATAGCTATGAATCACCAACAACTCTATTCAAGCAATCACTATAAAGTCCTTTTCCCCTATATGCTTGGCTGTCTTTAGGCTTTTCATCTTTTCCTCATAGGAAGTCAACATCTTAGCAATATCAATCTTAGCTCCTACTTCATGCTCAATTACTTTACCCAACAATTCAATATGAGTGTTTGTGAATTTCTTCACACAATTCAGTGCTTTTATGACCTAAGTGGATTCTTTAACAACTTGCTCATAAAGTGCGCTTTTCCACTCCACATTTACCTTAGTCACAAATAATGAATTTTCTTCAACTCCAGGCACTGCCTTTTTTGCAATAAATTTGTCTATACCATATGTATAGAATTCTTCCATATTTATCACCACTGCTTCCAACCAATCTTTTTCTTTCTTCCATGCTTCAACATTTGCTTCCATTTCTGCAATTAAAGTGTTAGAATTTTTGAATAAATCACCAAAATCATGAGTGAACTTGGTGACTTATTTGGTGATATTTTTTGTCCAGTTGAAGAAAGTCTTAGATATTGATCTATCCTTATGAAATTGATCTAGGAACCTTTGATTCTCTAGGGACTTAACATCCAAGTTAATCGGGTTCACAAATAGGGGATGAGGAATAGGGATTTGTAGCTGTTGAATATATTTTTCCATCTCACAAAGAGCTTGTTTCAAATTCATCTTGCCTTTGACATCTTTCCACACCCTATGATTAATATTTTATTAGCTGAGTTCAAGATTTTCAAATTAGCAATCCTTGTAGCCACATCTAGATTTACTTTCTCCACATTGAAGTCTTGTTCAATGACCTCTTTGCTGGTCTTATCAGAATTGGGTTTAAATATTTATACAATCTAATGATCTATCTTCAAATCCACATCAAGTACAACTTCCATTTTCATATTTTTCACTCTTGACATTTTCCCCAAATACTTACTAACCAGATCTCCAACAGGTGTTGAAATCGGGACAATACTTCGTTTCTTACTCACTGAAAACTCTAACTAGTTTAGATTTTTTGGGGTAGTGGTACTTGCAAGAATCTAAGTAGTTGGAATATTTAGTATTGCTAAATCTTTTTTACCTACTGCTTCTCCTTATTCCTTAGTTCCAAAGACATTAGCTTGAGTTCTGTCCATCTTGGATTTTTCTTGATGCTCTGTATTGCCTTCCTCTGTTTCTGAATCAAGAATGATATAGGGGACCTTATCAGTCTTTTCTTTTCTCCTACTTTTGGTTCTAGTGACTCTTACAGGTTTGTCAAGGACTGGTTTTTGATCTTTTGGAAGGGTTACTGCTCCAGATTCTATTTCACCTGCAGGAAGCAATTGTTCAACTTTATCAGTCTGTATGAGTGAGGATTCAATTTTTGAAAATTTTGAACTTCTTCTGGTTTTTGATCCAGTTGTTCCTTGTTTCTTCTTCTTATCCTTATTTTTAAGCCATTTCTCTCTTCTCTTGAATAAATCTTGAGATAGAGTGTTCACATCCTCATCCTCATTCTTCCTCTAGGCTATCTTCCTAACAACTGCATCATCATTTGATTCTACATACCCAGATTCTAATACATCTTCTTCATCTTCAATTTCAAGTCCTTTAACTTTAAAAGACAAACATAGGGAAACAATTTTTCTCAAAGTAAATATGGAATGCACCCTCCTCACCACTTCTATTTCATTAACATAGTCAGCCCAATAATATTCTAGCTTTGGTTGATGGAGAAAGGTAGCGTCAATCTTGAAATGACTTGCTACAAACTTTTTACTATCAAAATAACTCCTCTTCTGATAACACTGAAGGTTCATTTTTCTCAACTCTGTGTCCAAGGCAGATGTGTCATGCATCAATATAAACTAGTAGTGATCTATTTCAATTGGAAATAGGGAACCAACTCCTCTCCTGAGCTTATATTTATTGTCTACTTGTAGCAACTATCTACAAACCTCTAACAAAATACATTTTTCCAGGCAGTACCTTGTTACTTTTAAGGGTTCTCCACTTGAACCTCCAACCCTGAGGTAACTAAAAGTTGGGAACTAAATATAATAGCTGCCATAAATATTTATTAATTCCATGGATTCTTCAGACAACTTGTAATTAATCTTCCCTCTTAGCTCAAAGAAGAGCTTAATTGAGAAAATATCTTGAACTCTCTAAAAGTTCTCAGGATTCCTCCTTCTCTGGAGGAGGGGATGGTACTCATAAATTATCATGTCTTCTCTCCATAGCTAATGCGGCAAGCCATCCCAATTTTTACAAATTAAAATAATATAAAAGAGATACAAGGACATATAAAAGCTAGATGCCTCCGCTAACTGAGACAAATCCTCATGGAGCTGTTCTGTAATCACTTCAGCCCAATCAACATATTTCCCTTTGTCCAAGATAGCCTTGATAAATATGTACATCCAGTCTTCCCAAAGGGTATCACTAGAGTTTCTTCTTACCTTATTCAGCATCACAACCATATCTCATACATCTCTGATCAAATGATCTTTCTTTAAGGGTCTAGGGAAATGGGAACCTTCCTTCTCAGGTTTTAACAACCAATCTCTAGCTATGTTTCTATTGTAGTCCTTCCTATTTTGATCAAACTCCACCTGAGCCTTTTTAATGCTCCAATCTCCATAAGTTTGTGTCGGAGGAATTCTCAAGGCTTACATGACTATCTATCTATTCATTGATATTAGAACATTACCAGAAGAGGTGCACATACACCTACCTTTCCTGTCATATCTATTCCGACACTCCATCACTAATTATGGCATAGAGTCACCTCAGGAAAACCAGCTACTTCTAATAGCCTACTTTCTGCAATTTTGGAAGCCATCGTCCTGTTCTCTACATTTGTTAACCTACCAAGAATATCCAATATGTCCTCATCTACTAGGGTTGTATCCCGCATGTCTAGGAAGCAACTAATTATGGGAGAAATTTTATTTTCCTTTACAAATTTAACCTTTGAGGTTGACATATTAGGACTGGACATGGAAATTATTTATAGATAAACTGAAGCATTTACAACAGGAAAGACCCAACACTTCTTCCTTGAACAAACAATCTTAAACAAAAAACAAAATGCAAAGGAAATTTTTGTGAACTCGCCGTTGCTCTTCTCTTGACTTCATGCAATTACCTCGCTGTTCTCCGTCTCTAGTTACGGCTACCAAACCATTCTCTTGCAAAAATAAAAGATAGACGAAAGAAGATTTAATACACATACACTCTGGTTTCTTTTCCATAATCATGAGAGCCTACCACAAATTAATTATGCTCACTGTAAACATCCAATCATATTTTTGATGACATGTAACTGATTGAATGTTTGATAATGTTAAGTTGAAGATGATGCAAGACATTAAAATAGATAATGGTTTGTATTGTCATTAATGTCAACTTGATATCATCTGTATAGTCATGTACATAATGCAAAAGACTTTAGAGAATCAATGGAACATAGATTATGCTTTCAACAATGCATAAAAGTCAAGTATTCACTAAGTGACAGACAACACTGACGGAGTGCACACCATCGGTATAGGCAAAGAAAAAGTCACAGTGATGCCCAATGAGCAGATGACAGTGTTGCCCGACAAAGAAAAATCCTATGATGCCTGACAGACAGAGATCCTGAAGCTAACTGGAGTTGCACTGACGAAATTGACAGTTGTCACCGACAACTAACTGCAAAGTTGACCGATAGAACATAGAGTTCAAAAAATGACAAAATATCTAGCTGGCAGAGCTTAAGGATAGACATAACTGGTTTTTTTATTTGTTTTATTCACCCAAAGTTAAGTAATTGATTTAAAGAAGATTTGTACAGTTGGCAAGAAGATAACTACAAGATAAATCAGGAGTTAAAGCCATAAATCAAATTGACTAGATTATTTTTCACGCCAAGAATCAAGAATCAAGAATTAAGGAACATCATGTCTATATAAGAGACAAGCATAATTCATTTCTGTAATCACAAGCAATCAAATACACGAAAGGGGAGTGAATAGAAAGAGGATGCTGAAGAGAAACAAGTGAAGGATAACTTCATACAGTCTCGATCAATCAAGCTGAAGGAGAGCTAAAGAATTCTGTAGACACCGACAAATAGTGAAGCACAACATCACAGAGCAGAAAGTGTGGAGCACAAAAATTGAATTGATACATTGATCAGAGAGGTATTGTACTTAAATAGATATGAAAATCTGCAATTCAAGTTGCATTAGAAATAGGTCATAATGTTTCAGTTTAACCATTGAAGCATCAAGTCTCTTAACAGAGCAGGACTTAACCATCTTCTATAATTGAGGTATATCCTAATAGATTGCCAAAAAGGTTGATTCATGAAAGTAGCATTGAATTTGCATAAATCCTATTGACAACCTAAGAAGAAGGTTGATTCAAGGATGGTAGCAAGATTTTCCTAAAGCCTATTGACAGTCTAAGGAGGAGGCTGATTCAAGTATGGTAGCAAAATAGATGCCAGATACTAAGTGACAATCTCTATGTATAAAATCCTCTAAGAAGGTCACACTTAACAGTGTGTTTGTAACCTTTAACAGGGTTGGCTCCTAACAAGGCTCACTTCTGAAGAGTGAAAATTTGGGGTACCGGTCTTAGTGGTTTTTCCCTTAATAGGGTTTCCACATTAAAATTCATGTGTTATGTGTGTATGGTTTATTACTTTATTGTTTTACATTTCACATATGCATTTCTGGATTGATTGGTATACTCTGCATATTTATTGAGTATCGATAAATAGTTTTACTGCTTATCGGTTATCAAGGAGAATAAGGACAGACAAGGTAAACTGACACACAGATTTTTATAAGTATTTCATGGCCTGCATCTTGTAGGGACTTAATAATATGAGGTGTATTGATTGGTGGTTAAAAATTAAAGGATAAATTTTTGAGGCCACTGATTAACCCCCCCTCTCAGTTATTACTAACAATTGGTATCAGAGCTTGTGTTCTTAGAAGGAAGGTTTCAAGGCCTAAGTAAATATCACAAGATGAACAGTCGAGATGTGCCCAAGTTGAACAAAGACAACTTTGCTTCATGGAAAAGAAGGATAAGACTCCACTTATCAAGTATTGGTAATGATGTTACTCAATACTTAGATACTAAATATGTTTTTTCTACAGGACCATTGACAGTAGATCAATTGAGAGTAAAGCATGAGCATAACTATATGGTTATAGAGCTTTCTTCCTCACTCTCTGATGCTGAATTTGAAGATGTCAAGGATTGCACAACTGTAAAGAAAATGTGGGACAAACTGAAGCTTGTACATGGAGGTGATACAAACGTTCTAAGAGCCAAAGCAGAAAGCCTTAGAGGAAAGTTTGATGATCTCAGAATGAAAGAAGGTGAAAACATCACATAGTACATCACAAGACTAAAAGAAGTAGTCAATGCTATACGAGGTGTTACAGGTACACTTGAAGAGGAGACAGTGGTAAGTAAAATATTAAGAACCTTATTGCCTATATATGCTATTAGAGTTTCTGCTATTCATGAAATGAGAAAAGTAGCAAACAATACAGTTACTCTTAATAGCTTAATTGGTAGACTGATCTCATTTGAGATGAATAACTTTGACAATAGTTTCTTAACAAGTTTAGAGTCTGGATTTAAGTTTTCTATGAAAATAAGCAAATCCAATCATAGATGCTCATCTAGAAGGGACAGTGAAAGTGAAAGTGAAGAAGAAGATATAGATGAAATAGAAACACTTATGGCTAGAAGAATATAGAGAGGCAAAGGTAAATACAAAGGCAAGTTACCACTTGTATGCTTTAATTGTAAAGAGATTCTACACTTTGCTGCAAGATGTCCTAACAGAAGAAAGATGACAAAAGTGATGATAGATATTTTGAGAAGAAATCTGACAGAGGTGATAACAAAGATTACAGAGGTTACCAAAAATCAGAAAGAAAGGATACCCGAGATTACAAGGATAAAGGCAAGAAGGCTAGATACCTACCTACTTGCAAAGATGAAGATACTGACACTGAACCTGATGATGACATTGATATAGTATTTGTAGCTGTGAAGGATGATTCAGATGAAGATGAAAGGTATGAAGAAACTGCACTCATATCTAAGGTTAGTAAGAATGATATCTGGATTATAGATAGTGGCTGCACTCACCATATGACCAGTGACAAAGAAAATTTTAACACTTTTGAATATTATAATGGTGGTACAGTAAGAATGGGAAATGATACACCTTGTCCAGTTGAAGGTAAAGGAACAATAATGCTGAATAAATTGATTAAATGTGAAATTTCTTATTGGGTAAAAGGATTGAATTATAACCTATCGAGTGTTTCTCAGCTGAATAATTCAGGTCATAGAGTAGCATTTGAAAACAAGAAGGAAAACATCTTCAATGAATTAGGAAAACTGATTGGTACCGGTGAACAGACTAAAGGTAACTTATTCTATCTGAATGATACTAATCCCACTTGCTTAATGACTAGAAAAAAAGACATGGTTGTGGCACAAAAGATTGTGTCATGTGAATTTTGACAACATGATGAAAATAAGAAGAAAAAGAAGTGTAAGAGGCTTACCGATGATGACAAAGCTAGACAACATCATGTGCAAAAATTGTCAAAAAGGTAAAATGACAAAGTCTAGTTTCAAAAGCAAAGCCCATACATATGATGATATTCTAGAATTAGTCCGTACTGATTTATGTGGACCTATGAGGACAAAGAGTTATTATGGAGATAGATATTTTATTCTCTTTATTGATGATTACTCTAGAATGTTGATAGTCATGTTTCTAAAAGAAAAATCTGAAGCATTCAAGATGTTTAAATGGTATAAGGCTATGGTAGAAAAACAAAGTGGTAAGGATCTAAAATGTTTAAGATTAGATAGAGGAGGAGAATTTAT
>MU226274.1:134000-148416 GCA_018584345.1 Thuja plicata | reverse complement strand
CTTACCAAGATTGGATTCAAGAAAGGAGCAACAGATTATAACCTATTCACAAGGGAGACACCTGATGGATTACTATTAGTTGCCATATTTGTTGATGACATTATCTTTGGAGGTAATGACAAGCTCAATAAAGCATTTGCAAAAGAAATGCATAATAAATTTGAAATGAGTATGATTGGTCCTATAAAATACTTTTTGGGACTGAATGTAAAACAAATAGATAAAGGTATATTCATTAATCAGTCAAAATATGTGAAGAAAATACTGAAGACTTTTCAGATGGATGACTGTAAGCCAGTATGCACTCCCATGATAACAGGAAGAAAGCTTTCAAAAGATGATGATTCCATAGTAGTTGATAAGACATTGTAAAAATATATGGTTAGTAAAATCATTTATTTAACTCAATCTAGACCTGACATATCTAATGTAGTTGGCATTTTTGGAAGATTTGCAGCTGAACCCAAGCAGAATCACTTAATGGAAATCAAGAGGATATTCAAATATCTAAAGGGAACTATAGACTATAGTTTATGGTATCCTAAATTAGAGAATGTACAAATTCATGTGTACACTGATGCAGATTGGGCAGGTTGTATTGATGAAAGGAAGAGCACTTCAGGAGGAGCAGTATTCCTTAGAGACAGGTTGGTTTCTTGGATAAGCAAGAAGCAAAATTGTATTTCTCAGTCAACAGCAGAAGCTGAATATGTTGCAGCAACACTGAATTGTTCAACCATGGTTTGGATCAAGCAGATGGTTAAAGACTTTGGCATTCAGGTTGATTATGCTATTGTTATTCACTGTGATAATACTAGCACTATCAACATGTCTAAGAACCTTGTGATGCACGCAAAGACAAAAAACATAGAGATCAAGTACCATTTCTTAAGAGAAAAGGTTACAGACAAAGAAGTTAAATTGGACTATGTGAGCACCAAAGAATAGTTGGAAGATATTTTCACAAAGCCCTTATCAAAGGATACTTTTGAGTATCTCAGGTAGAAGTTTGGAGTAATTCCCTCTCCTGAGTTTGTTTAGAAGAAGCAACAAGAACATCAGTCATGAAGTGACTGATGAATGGTTGACTACTCTACTTCTAGACTAGTACCTATGCCTAAAGATCTATGGTGCCCTTGTCCATTGATGTCAAAGGGGGAGTATATAGTAAGGGGGAGTATGTACTAAGGGGGAGCATATACTCTGGGGGAGTATATACATGGAACAAAAATACAGTCAGAGGAACTGCAGCAGTTTAGAGAAATCTTTAATGAGGATATTGAGAAGATTGTAAAAGAAAGAGGAAACCATGAACAAAGGATGTTTTTGATATCATATGTTGCCATCAATGTCAAAGGGGGAGATTGTTGGAGATTTTATTCTGAGCAGTTGATTGATTGTATGTTTGTCATTGATGACAACATATAATACACAATATTAATTCTGTATGTACTTATCAGAATGATGATATGAAGACTTGCGTGGATAGATACATGTTTTTGACATGTTTATTATGTTATGTTCATACATGCAGACCCAGATATGATGTTTCAGTAAAGTTATGTAATTCTGTTATTGTCAGTTACAGTTCTGGAAGTGTAACTGTTTGGGGCCGACGTATATAACGTGTTTCTTGAGTTGCACCTATCTTCAGGATATACGTGTGTATATTCATGTTTATTTATGAGTTGATGATACTAATCTAAATGTGCCAAACATGTTTCAAGAAGATTGCAAAGTTAGAGTTAATTTGGTGAGGCCGACTTAGTGAAGCGTCGCGTCTATTGAGTTTATACTTGCATGGTTGTAATAATGCTTGCATGCTTAGTAGAGCTAACAAGGATGTTATGAAGAGTTGTCTTACAGGTCCCATGATCTCATACTTTGAGATAGATACTTATAACAAGTCAATTGTGATACGCTAAGTGTGAATGATACGAAAAGAGAAGAAAGATGTATAGAGCAGATTATCAAAGTTGGTTCATTCATCAAGAGTCTGTGTGAGGAAGAAGTGAAAGATTGAAATACACTGGAACTGATCAAGACAACAGTTCTACTCTATAGTTCATCAACAGATATAGTGCATATCTATTATACAAAATGTTGTAGCCTTCACCATCAAGCAGTGAGCTTTTGGAGAGTGAGTCCACCACCCCTAACAAGCTTATTTGTAAAAGACTCCTAACAGGGTCTGACCCTTAACCAGGTCACTATACTTATTGCATTGTAAAGTACAAATCCTAACAGGGTTGAGATATCTTCTAATAGGGATTACTATAAACAAGTATAGTTCATTGTGGGTGTTAATTCCCACCGGGGTTTTTACCATTTGGTTTCCCCATAATCAAATTGTGTGTTGTGTACTGTGTTATCTGATTAAGCATTTACTTTGTTATATTCTGAAGTTAAAGAATCAAAGTTACTGATAACTAAGTCACCCCCCCTCTCAGTTATCCTTTGGGACTATTCTAACATAACCATATTTCCTCATTTCTGGCCAGTAAACAAGTGATGTGTTAGTGTCATCAAGATAGAAAAGGTTACCTTTTGTCTGCTCACTGGTACCAATCAATCTTCCTAATTCAATTGTAGATCTTTGCCTTCTTATTTTCAAATGCTACTCTATGGCCTAAATTGTTCAACTGTGAAACACTTAACAAATTATAATTTTGTCCTTTTACCCAGTAGGCATTTTCACATTTTATCAGGTTATTCAATATTATGGTTCCTTTACCTTCAATTGGACAAGGTGTATCATTTCCCATTCTCACTGAACCACCATTGTAGTATTCAAAAGTCTCAAAATTTTGTTTATCACCGGTCACATGGTGAGTGCAGCCACTATCTATGATCTAGACATCATTTTTACTAAATTTAGATATGAGTGCAGTTTCTACATACGTTTCTTCATCTTCATATGAATCATCCTTTATGGCTACAAATACCATCTCGATGTCTTCTTCTGATTCAGTGTCAGTGTCATCAGCTCTATTCTTGGCTAGGTAACAAGATTTCTTTCCTTTGTCCTTGTAGTCTTGGGTATCTCTCTTGTCAGATTGTTAGTTGCTCCGGTAATCTCTATTTTCACCTTTATCAAACTTCTTCTCATATGATCTGTCATTTCCTCTGTCATCTTTTCTTCGGTTTGGACATCTTGCAACAAAGTGTCCAACCTCTTTACAATTGAAACATACAAGTGGTAATTTACCTTTGTATCTTCCTTTGTCTCTCGGTAATATTCTTGCCATTAGTGCTTCAATTTCATCAAGTCCTTGATCCTCATTATCACTGTCACTATCATTTCTAACAGCATGTCTATGACTTGAGTTACTTATCTTTAGAGAAGATTTGAATGCAGATTCTATAGATGGTAAGACACTATTATCAATGTTGTTCATCTCAAATGAAATTAGTCTACCAATCACACTATCTAGAGTAACTATATTGTTTGCAACTTCTCTCATTTCTTGAATAGTAGAAACTCTAATAGCATAAAAAGGCAATAAGGTTCTTAATATTTTTCTTACCACTGTCTCCTCTTCAAGTACACCTCCAACTCCTTAGATAGCATTTACTACCTCTTTTATTCTACAGCTATGCTGAGTAATATTTTCTCCTTCTTTCATCCTTAGGTAATCAAACCTCCCTCTTAGGCTTTCTGCCTTTGCTCTTAGTACATTGACATCTCCTCCACATACAAGCTTCAAGTTATCCCACATTTTCTTTGCAAAGGTGCATGTTTTGACATCTTCAAACTCAGCATCGGAGAGTGATGATGCAATTTCTATCATCACTAAGTTATGTTCATGATTTACTCTTAATTGATCAAGAGTGTGAGGTCTTGTAGGCAACACATATCAGTATCTAAGTATTGAACAATATCATTTCCAATACCTGATAGGTGGAGTCTTATTGTGCTTTTCCATGATGCAAAGTTGTCTTTATTCAACTTGGGCACATCTCATCTATTCATCTTGTGATCTTTTGCTTGAGGTGTTAAACTCCCTTTCTAAGCACACATGCTCTGATACCAATTGTTAGTAATTATTGAGAGGGGAGGGGGGTGAATCAGTGGCCTAAAAAATATTCCAATAATCAACCCTTAAAACTTAGTAGCACAATTTTAAGCCTCTAGTTATCTTCAGTCCTATAAGATGAATGCCTCCAAATACTTATACCAAATTACTACTGCTTGGAATGCTTTGTAAAACCTTCTACTGTATGTTTACCGAATAGCATTCTGTTAATTTACTGAAAGACAATAAATTATCTAGAGTATACCAATCAATCTAGTTAAGTTATGTGTAATGTAAAACACTAAAGTAATGACTCATAAACACATTGACACATGGATTTTTAACATGGAAACCTTGTTAAGGGAAAAACCACTTGGGACCGATAACCCAAAATGTTCACTCTTCTAAAGTGAGCTCGGTGAAGAGCCAACCCTGTTAAAGGTTACAAACACACTGTTAGGTATGACCTTGTTAGAGGATTTAAAAGTTTAGTCTGTCACTTGATATCGGGCATCTTTATGCTACCAACCTTGATCAAACACTCACTTGGCATGTCAATAGGTATCTGGCATCTCATGCTATCTTTATGATCAAACTTTTTGATACTCCTTGGGATGTATCTCAATATAGAAAGGATCTTTAAATTCTGCTTGGTTAAGAGACTTTCTAAATCAATGGTTAAACTAAAACAGTATGATATGTTCACATATACAACTTAGACTTGTAGATTTTCAGATCTATTATAATCTCATAAAACTATTCTGATCAATATATCTCAGTTTATACCTTTGCTCCACTTTGATTCTACTCAGTGATGTTGTGCTTTGTTGCTTAGTGTCCGCAAAAAAATTTAGCTCTTTCCTTAGCTTTTTGATTAGGACTGTATGAAGTTGCTCTTCATCAGTTTTTCTTCAGCATCCTCTTTTCATTCATTCACCCACCACACCAATTCATTATGAATTTAGTTGTCTCTTTATAGACATGATATCACCGTTGATAGATTCTTGATCTTCTTGATCTTGGCATGATCCACGATTATCACTAATTAGATTTAAAGAAAAAATCTAGTTTTATCTCGCTGAGATCTTCTTACCAACTGGAAAAAATAGCTTTATATCCATTACTTATCTCTTGCTTTATCTCATCGATGAAAACAAAGATAACTACCAGTTAACTCTATATTTAGCTCTTCCAGCTAGATATTTTTTTGTTTATGAATTCAAGTGAATTTCGGTGTTTCACTCTTTGATAGCGTCGGTCAACACTCCAGTTCTCTTTGGGCTTCTCCGTCGGTTTACACTATGTTTCTAGCCGTTGGGTATGCTTGTGATTCTTCTCGTCAATAATTCTCATCAGTGTTCTTGCTCTGGCATCACTGTGACTTGACTATCGATGATCTCTATCCATCGGGTTTCACTGACCATCGATGTTTTTAGTCACATAGTGAATACTTGTATTTTATGTATTACAAAAAGAATAATCTTTTTCTCTTTGATTCTCTGAAGTCTTTGACACTTTGATTATAACCGATTAGATTATATCAAGTTGACATCAATGACAATACAATCCATTAATTGATTTAATGTATTACATTATCCTTCTGCATTTCTATGATCAACTTAACATCTTCAAACATTCAATCAGTTACATGTAATCACTTCTTTAGGGCAACTTGATAATTATGTATATTTGTAAAATCATTTTCCAAAATTGCAACTCTATTACATGGTATTATTAGTCTTGGGAAGAATTTTAAATTGGAAATGTGTAAAAATATGTATTTGATAAATTCAAAATTTTTTTGGGAGCAAAACTATTTTAGTGTCACCTAACTTGGGTAATACAATTTGAAGCCTTGATTGAGAATAGCTAGGGACAAGTGAGAAAACTGTGTTACAATGTCTTTATTACTACTAATAATATTGTAGAGGTTTCTTTATTACTTTATTTTAGAATATTTATTTTTTAGGGACAAGTATGTGCTTACTTTCATTGATGAATTCTCTACATGTGCATGGATGTACATTATTAAGTATAAGAATGGGTTAGCTAATACTTTTGGGACCTAAACAACATTTGTGAAGAAATAATTTTCTCTTTCTATTGGAAGCGCATGCATAAATAATGAGAGGAATACCTGAAATAGGATTTTATGGATTTTTGTAGTGAACATGGTATTGAGATTTTACTTACAATTACTCACACTCCTTAGAAGAATGATGCAGTTAAGAGAAATAATAATTTTTTATAAGAAATAGAAAAGTGTATGATTCATTCAAGAATATTGAATTCACTTTTTTGAGTCAAGCAATCAATTGGGCCACTTACATGTAAGAATCCCATGTCTTGTAAGCTAGTTTTTAAAATGATTCTTAAGGAGATTCAATCCCATATCATTATGAATTGTACCTTAATTCAAGGAATTTGGTAGTGGGGGTTTGGACATTCCTTTTGGATAGCTAGAAAAATGACATGAAGAGGAAAACTCAACTGCTCATGTATTAGCTAGTGTGGGGTATGTGCTAAAATGTTGACACACTTCTATGAGTCATTGTATCCAAGATTGCTCAAGAATGAGGTCTCAAATGGCAACTCATGGCTCCCTATTCATGGAGTGTAAGGGTTTGTGATGAAGGCCCCCATTTTAGACCTAGTTATGCCCATGCAAGTACACCATGAAATGAGAGATTCAAAGAGGAAGAGAAAGAATGCTAGTCTCCATGATTACCAAATATGCATTGTAAATGAGAATAAAAGCTATTCTATATGATAAAAATGCATGGAAGGAAACTAATCTATATGATAACAATGCATGGAAGGAAATATGCAAGCTTAATTTATGAAAGGAAATATGAATCTAAATTAACATGAATCTACTGTAAACGGATTGCCATGGATGCATGAGAGAAGAAGACAAGAAGAAGAAGTTGCATGGTTCAAGCTCAAATGCTCAAACTCTCCTCAAAAATCGCTCTCCAAACTTGCAGCATAACAATAGCATAAAAGTGTATATTCAAATGAGAAGGAGAGGTTTCCTTTTAAAGAGCACTGGACGGTAGAGATTAAGAGGTAAAAAGAAATGAGAAATGGTGGAGATTAAATCTTGGTTGATCCATATGCTCATCTCTTCAAAAGTCAAAATCAAAGGCTATGATTAAGAGACAAAAATTCCACCACTTAGGAAAATGTGTGAAGAAAAAGGAGCTTTATTTATTTTTATTTAATTTATTTCCCTTTTTTCATCACAAAGAGGGATTTAAGTGGGGGTTTTATTTATTTAATTAAAATAGGGATGTTCTTTTAATTAAATAAGATTATTTTATTTTATTAAAAGGGAGATTTTAATTAAATAAAATAATATTATTTAATTAAGAGAGATTTTAATTAAATAAGTTAAGATTAATTAATTAAAAAGGGATTTTAATTAAATAAGATTATTTTATTTAATAAAAAGGGATTATTTTATTTTAATTAAATAAGATAATTGATTAATTGATCAAACCTTAGGAAAATATTGAAATAATTGAATTAATTACGATTTGATCAAGAAAATAAATTTGAATTAAAATGTTGCAAAGCATTGATTCAGGAATTTGATAAATTGATTCTGTCATTTGATAAATTGAAGAATGGGGGCCCATAGTCTAGGTGACCATATTAGGGTGCATACATTTGCCCCTCTTTGACTAATGTGTGATCTTTATGGGAACACATGTAGTCAAAGAATGCAGTTGAAGTGTGAGATTGATTTGGGATCACAAAATAACCCAGACGTGTGATCGACGGATGAGAACACATTATGACAAAGATAAGCTGATTGAAAAAGACAAGGTCAAAACCCCTGTAAATAGGTAATTGACATGTCCAAGATAAGAATCGCAAGCAAGGTTTCCCGAAGCGGAGCAATTGATAGGATTGATAAAGATGAATCAAGGATTGAAGTTTGATAGGTACTGCCCCCTCGTGATCAAAATTGAAATGAGATAGAGGAGAAACAACAAATTGATAAATTTGATCAAATCAAACTAAAGATAAGGTCTTGATGTAACATGAAAGATATAAGGATCACAGAACTAAGGTAGATCATCAAGCATGAAAGATTATGCCCCAAGGTTGAATTAGAAGAAAAGAAGTGGGGTGAAAGCGAATGGAAGATAGAAGTTTGGAAGAGGTGAAAAGAAATGGAGAGAAGAAAGAGAATTTGTCTTAGGAAAGAGAATGCTCCAAAATCAATCAACTATTTAAGATAGAAAATTTTGATTGAGATCATGAAAGAAGATAAGGAAATGAAGATTAAACATGACCACAGTTGATTAAAAGTCCACAAGAAAGATGAAGGAAACCCTCTCAAACTCATAATGCAACCTAAAATGCAAACTAACATGAGGTCTAACAATGCAAGCTACATGAAAATGCAAAGGTGTACTTGCAATAGAGCAACTGTAACATAGGACTTTGTGTTCATAATTCATTAGAGAATTTTAAGGAACTTATATTCATCATTGGGCCATTATTAATGGACATCGGAAAATCACACAATCATCACTAGTCACAAGCACAACTATGAAGATATGAATGTGATTTATATCGTATTGGAATGTGTAAAGCTTCTAACATAAGCATCAAAGACATAAAGGTCAAGATGACTTCGATGTTAGCTTACCCAATTTAATATAGCAAAACCACACTCGCATCAAGGCATAAATGCTAAGATGACTAGAATGGTTGTGGAAAAACAGTCAAGGATGAATCCTCAAATATCTTAAGTGTTTCAAGGGAACAATAAGAGACACTTGAGATTTTCAAGACAAAACCCACAAGCGGAAAGCAAATAAAAACATGCCCCATTCCCCAATTCCTCTAGCTATGCATTCAAGAGAGACTTATTAGACAAGGACACTCAACAAAAATCAACAACAGTCAGCACACAAAGAAAAGATCATGACATAGCTCAAGCATTAAGTGTTGTGTTTAAAAATTTAAGTGTGTCAACTGATACTGAGTTTTGAGGATAAGGAGCGAATACTTGCAAGTAGGTAAGATCACATGACAAAACTAGGTAAGACCAAACTGATAAGTGTTGAAAAATGCTCGATGTCAGGGGTTGTATTGAAAAATACAGTTGGGGTGGTGTTGAAAAACACCATTTGTGAGGCATCCTAAAGACTAATACATCTAAGAGACCAAAGCTAACATAGGTATGCCCCCTAGACAAAGACAAAGACCAATTCCATACCAAGGAAACAAGGACAAGGCATGATGGAGATAGGCTAAGTGTCGAGGACATGCGCTAAGAAATAGGAGTACAAAGGCCTCAAGTAGCACCCATTTCTAGGTTTTCACCACTTAGATTTTATTACAATTTTTTTCTACCAAGGTGCCTGTTTCCAGGTTTTCACTAAGGCACTTTTTCTATTTTTTTTGAATTTTTGATTTTTTTGTATTTTTGGAATATATAATTTTTTTGGAGATACATCAAAGCGCCTATTGCTAGGTTTTCACTAAGATGATCATTTTTCAGGATATTTTCTGATTTTTAAAATTTTTGACAATATATCATTTTTTTGGATTTTTTTAGGATCAATAAGTATGTACAAAGGGTGCCCCCAGATAGAATGTGCATTATGGATATAACTTCTTTGGGTGCAAGACATTGATAGGATCAGGGAGCTCCTCTCCCTCTGTTGTAGATAGTAAATAAGCACCTGACCCAAAAGCTGCTGTGATAATGTAAGGTCCAAGCCAATTAGGGTCAAATATGCCCTTTTGATCTTTATGCTGTTGATTCTTAGGATTTTCACGTAGGACAAGATCTCCCACCTGGAATACTCTAGGGTGAACCTTTTTGTTGAAGGATTTGGACATGGACTTTTGATAAACCCTCATATGGTCAAATGATGCTTGAAAATTTTCATCTAGAAGTTCTAATTCTTGAAGTCTCATGGTGTGGTAGTCTTCATCTGTAACTAGACCTTTGAGGGTAACTCTAAGTGAAGGAATCTAAACCTCCAAAGGTAACACTGCTTCAATGCCATATGCAAGGGAAAAATGACTAGCCCTAGTAGGAGTATGAATACTCGTTCTATAGGCCCACAAAGCCAGATTTATCTGTAGGTGCCAATCTCTACCATTCTTACAGACTGTTCTATGTAAGATTTTAAGAATGGTTTTGTTTGATGCGTCTACTTGATCATTTCCTTGCGGGAAGTGAATGGAGGACCAATGTTGTTTAATCTTGAATTTATTGCAGAGTTATTTAAGGTCCTTATTTTTGAACTGGCCTCTGTTGTCAGTGATAATCTTAAAAGGCACTCCATATGAATAGATGATATGGTTCATAATGAATAGAGAGACTGTCTTGCCTGAGGCAACATAAAGTGAGACAACTTCTACCCATTTAGTGAAGTAATCAGTAACAGTGATAATAAACTTGTGTCCGCCTAATGAGTTGGGATGAATCTGCCCAACAAGAACAAAGGCCCAGCACTGAAATGGGCAATGAGATATAGAAGGAATGAGCTCCCTTCCAGAAGCATGTATCAGGTTACCATGTTTTTGACACTTTTCATATGACTTTGCAAAAGCTACTGCATCAATCTACATCATAGGCCAATAATATCTTTCCCTAAGCAACCTTTGGGCCATGGTAAGACCATTGGAATGTCCCCACAAACTCCCTCATGGATGTCAACTAATGCTTGGTCAGATTCTTCCTTTTCTAAGCATCTAAGAAGTGTTCCATCTAGAATCCTCCTATACAAATCACTAGAGATAAGGGAATGGTGAGAGGAATTTTGGGTAAAGTTTTTGCGTTCATATCAGTTGAAGGTTTCAGGTATAATGCCATCACAAAGGTATGAGTAAATGGGACCATAAAAGGATGACCCACATGTTGGAATAGTCCCAAGGATAACTGAGAGGGGGGGGGGGTGAATCAGTTATTAGTCAATTTAATTCTTTTCTCTTTCCTTAATGTAATTTGATATAAAGTAAATGCACATTTAGATAACACAATAGAGTACTCAACAATTTTATTATGAGGAAACCAAATAGGCAAAAACCTCAGTGGGAATTAGCACCTACAAATAATTGCACTATTTTATAATGATCCCTGTTAGAAGATCTTACAACCCTATTAGGAGTTGATATTTACAATACAAGAAGTAGATAGACCCGGTTAAAGGTTAGACCCTGTTAGGAGTCTTTTATAGATAACACTATTAAGGGTGAGGACTCACTGTCCAATAGCTCACTGCTAAGATGGTGAAGGCTACAACCTTCAGTATAACAGATATACACTATATCTGGTAAATGAACTGTTTGAGTAGACCTGTTGTCTTGATCAATTCCAATGAATTGCAATCAACTTCTATTTCTTCACATAGATCTTCAACTTATTCTTTATGACTTTCTGCTCTTCTCTATCTTTTCTTTTTCACTACATTTTTGACACTTAGTGAACATAACTGAACATCTATATGTATCTTCACCAAGGATAAGGCCATGAGGGTCTCTAGAAACACTTAATCAACTTCCTTGTTGGCTCAACCAAGCAAGAAATACATATTAGGACCATGTAACTCAAACTGAATAGATGTGATGCTTCACAAAGTCGGCTTCACCAAATTAACTCTAACATCATGATTATGTTGAAACACATTTAGCACCTTTGGATAATTATCTTTAACTCTTAACTAAACATGAATATAAATACGCATATCCCAAAGATAGGCGCAACTCAAGAAACACTGTATTTATGTCAGCTCTTAATAGATAATCTCCAGAAAATGTAACTGCCATAACTGACTAATCATAACTCAACTAAAACTGCATATTTGACTTGGCATGAATGCACATAGCCACTAGAACAAGTATACATCATGGAAATAAACATGCATAGCTCCAAAACATCTATACTTATAATTGCATACATGATACCTGCTGTATATTATATGTTGTCATCAATGGAAAACATACAATCAATTATTTGCATAGAGGCAAATCTCCAACAATCTCCCCCTTTGACATTGATGGCAACATATGATATCATCAACTCAAAGTGTCTTCCTTCTTTTTACAATCTTCTCAATATCCTCATCAAAGGTTCCTCTTTACTGCTACTGCTTTGTATACTCCCCCTGAGTATATGCTCCCCCTTACTGATACTCCCCCTTTGACATCAATGACAAAGGGTGTTAAACACCATTAAGCACAAGTACTACTCCAGAAGTAGAGTAGTCAACCATTCATCAGTCACCAAGGAATGATGTCCTTACTAAAATTTCTAATCAAACTCAGGAAAGGGAATTACTCCCAACTTCTCCCTGAGATACTCAAAAAGTATCTTTTGATAGAGGCTTTGTAAAAATATCTGTTAGTTGTTCTTTAGTGCTTACATAATCAAACTTTACTTCTTTGTCTGCAACTTTTTCTCTTAGGAAGTGGTATTTGATCTCAATGTGTTTTGTCTTTGCATGCACCATAGGGTTTTTTGACATATTGATAGTACTAGTGTTGTCATAGTGAATAACAATAGGATAATCAATCTAAATACTAAAGTCCTTGATCATCTATTTGATCCAAACCATTGTTGAAAAATTCAATGCTGCTGCAACATACTTAGCTTCTTCTATTGATTGAGAGATACAATTCTACTTTTTACTTGCCCAAGTGACTAACCTGTCTCCAAGAAATACTGCTCCTCCTGATGTGCTCTTTCTGTCATCAACACAACCTACCCAATCTACATCTATATATACATGAAGTTGTATGTTCTCTGAGTTAGGATACCATAAACCATAGTCTATAGTTCCCTTTATGTATCTGAATATTCTTTTTATTGCCATTAGATGACTTTGCTTGGGTTTAGCTGCAAATCTTCCAACAATGCCAACTGTATTAGAAATGTCAGGTCTAGATTGAGTGAGATATACGAGTTTTCCAATCATAGACTTGTATAGGGTCTTATCAACTACTATGGAATCATCATCTTTAGAAAGCTCGCATTCTGTTATCATGGGGGTGCTTACTGGTTTGCAATCTTCCATTTTTAAGGTCTTTAATATCTCCTTCACATACTTAGACTGATTTATGAATATGCCTTTGTCCGTTTGTTTTACATTCAATCCAAGAAAGTATTTGATAGGTTCAATCATGCTCATTTCAAATTCACTTTTCATTTCTTTGGGAAATTCTGCACTAAGTTTGTCATTACCTCCAAAGATAATGTCATCAACAAAAATAGCAACAAGTAGTAGTCCTTCATCTGTCTCTCTTATAAATAAATTACAATCTGCTGCTCCTTTTCTGAATCCTATCTTTGTTAATTAACCATCAAGTCTCTCATACCATGCTCTTGGGGCCTGTTTAAGTCCATAAAGTTCTTTCTTTAATTTGCATACCATGTCTGGTTTATCTAAAAGTTTGAATCCTTCAGGCTGCTCTATGTAGACTTCTTCCTGTAAATCACCATTCAAAAATGCTGATTTGACATCCATTTGATATACCTTAAAGTTCTTGAATGTTGCATAGGCCAAAAAAAACTTGATAGCTTCAAGTTTTCTCACAAGGGAAAATGTATCAGTGTAGTCTATTCCTTCTCTCTACACATATCCTTTGCATACTAATCTTCCTTTGTTCCTTACCATTGTGCCTTCTTCATTCATTTTGTTCTTGACTATCCACTTAGTTCCAATCACGTTCTTGTCATGAGGTCTAGGGACCAGTTCCCATGTTTCATTCTTGATTGTTTGATCTAATTCTTCTTGCATGGCACTTTTCCAATCTAAATCTTTGCACGCATCTTCTGTTGGAATTATATTGGAATGATGTACTAAGAGGGGAGGGGTGAATCAGTACCTCTAAAAATTTTCTTTGGTTAGCCCATTAACCCTTAATCATCAGTTTGTAAATTATCTTATCTAACTGTTCATCTTTCTTTATGTATATGCAATCATATCATAAGTTCTCTAGTATGTAACCATAAAAGAAACATTCATGAAAATAGATAACACATGACACAAGATATGATATCACAGAAAACTCCTATTAGGAAGTAAAAACTATGGTGGGGATTATTACCCACAAGACTTCACTATCTATAGATAAGAAGGGGCTAGTTAAGGCTTACAATTGGTCCGTTTTGATGACCTACCCTGTTAGGAGTATTACAGTGGAGACCTGTTAATATCTACTTTGTTTGAAGCTTTAGCAACAATGTTAAGTGTGCACTCTGTTAAGAGATTTGTAAAGAATGGTTAAGTCTACCTTCTATAAAAGGATTTTAGATGTGATGCACTTGTTAGAATGAAACTACATAAGTCTTTGATCTGATGATGTATGCAATCTCTAATTGCTGATAACAGATCCAATAAAGCTTCCTATGTATGAGTAATCATCTT
>MU226274.1:113930-124627 GCA_018584345.1 Thuja plicata | reverse complement strand
ATAGTCTCATCTAAGATATTGATCTTTCTCTCATAGTCTGCTGTCAATGTGGTCATTAACTTGTCCATTATATCTTCCTCTGATATTTCTCCACCATTGTTTCTTATACCTGATACTGCTTCATTTATTATCTAATTGTAATATCTAATGTTTTCTTTAGGTAACATCTCTAAATTGTTGTATCTTTTATTCCATGTCTTTCTGCATGAATTCTTTGCTTGGATGTCTCCTTCAAACATGTCTTCTAAGTATTTCCAAATAGAGTATGCTTTGCCTGTCTTCTTGATCTCAAAAAATTCACTGTCAGATAGGGCACTAATTAGGGCTTCTTTAGCAATTGCATTATTAGTGAACACTTCCTTTTGTTTCATATTAGAGTCATCAGCTGCAAGATCTTTCAAGGTGGGAATTTCAACTTCTTGAGTGGCAATCTGATAGATCTCAAATCCAACACACTGAAGATGTGTTATCATTTTGTTCTTCCAGTCAAGATAGTTTTCTCCATCGAACTTAGGACTCTCTTTCCTGAAGTATGCCATCTGATCTACCTTAAGATGCTAGTCTTTCTCTCCAAGGCACTTGGCTCTGATACCAATTGTTGAAATAGTCCCAAGGATAACTAAGAGGGGGGGGGGGGGGGGGGGGNGGGTGAATCAGTTATCAGTCAATTTAATTCTTTTCTCTTTCCTTAATGTAATTTGATATAAAGTAAATGTACATTCAGATAACACAATAGAGTACTCAACAATTTGATTACAGGGAAACCAAATAGGCAAAAACCTCAGTGGGAATTAGCACCCACAAATAACTGCACTAGTTTATAATGATCCCTATTAGAAGATCTTACAACCCTATTAGGAGTTGATCTTTACAATGCAAGAAGTACAGAGACCTGGTTAAAGGTTAGACCCTGTTAGGAGTCTTTTATAGATAACCATGTTAAGGGTGAGGACTCACTATACAATAGCTCACTGCTAAGATGGTGAAGACTACAACCTTTAGTATAATAGATATACACTATATCTAGTAAATGAACTGTTTGAGTAGACCTGCTATCTTGATCAGTTCCAATGAATTGCAATCATCTTTTGTTTCTTCACATAGATCTTCAACTTATTCTTTCTGACTTTCTTCTCTTCTCTGTCTTTTCTTTTTCACTACATTTTTGACACTTAGTGAACATAACTGAACTGCTATATGTATCTTCACCAAGGATAAGGTCATGACAGTATCTGGAAACACTTCATCAACTTCCTTGTCAGATCAACCAAGCACGCAATACAAATTAGGACTGCGCAACTCAAAATGAATAGACGCGATGCTTCACAAAGTTGGCTTCACCAAATTAACTCTAACATCACGATTCTATTGAAACACATTTAGCACCTTTGGATAATTATCTTTAACTCGTAACTAAACATGAATACAAACACGCATATCCTGAAGATAGGCACAACTCAAGAAACACTATATTTATGTTGGTTCTTAACAGATAATCTCCAGAAACTGTAACTGCTATAACTGACTAATCATAACTCAACTAAAACTGCATATCTAACTTGGTGTGAATGCACATAGCCACTAGAACATGTATACACCATGGAAATAAACATGCATAGCTCCAAAACATCTATACTTATAATTGCATACATGATACCTGCTGTATATTATATGTTTTCATCAATGATAAACATACAATCAATTATTTTCATAGAGGCAAATCTCTAACACCACGACCAACAAGGGTACAAATGACATGGCTTTCTTGGGAGTCATAGATAGGGTGATGTAGATATTCCATCAGGAATTCAAATTTGGATTCATGTTTCTCTAACTGAAGGAGTGAAGCAAGTGTAGTCATAGCGTCAGCTTCTTTGTTTTCTACTCTGGGATTTGCTGAAATGTGACAAATGTGAAGTATCGTTTCAAGGAATCAACCATTTTCTTGTAAGGTACCAATTTCTCATTTTTGGTTTGATATTCATCATTAAATTGGTTGATTATCAGTTGTGAATCCCCATAGATGTGTAACTCTTTGATTCTCCATTCTATGGCCATCTTAAGTCCATTTATTAAAGCTTCATATTTAGAAATGTTGTTTGTACATGGGACAATAACTAGTAAGACTTAGGAATCGTGTACCTATGAGGAGAAACAAACAACACACCAACTCCCAAACCATTTTGCATAAAAGATCCATCAAAGAACATCTTCCATGATCTTTCAGGCATATACATGAGGAACTCATCTGGGAAGTCAACTTGAATAGGTGCAGTGTCTTGTAATGGGAAATCAGCCAATTGATCTGCTATAGCTTGTCCTTTAATTTCTTTACGCTCAATGTACTCTATGTCAAATTTTGAAAGTATCATCATCCATTTAGCAAGTCTACCTTTGAGGGAAGCTTTACCTAGCAAATACTTGAGTGGATCTATTTTTTCTATGAGGTGTATAGTGTGCGCAAGCATGTAATGTAGTAACTGTTGGGAAGCAAACACAACTGCAAGGAAAGCTTTCTTAATGCTGGTGTAGTTAACCTCATATGAAACAATAGTATGACTAATGTAGTATATTTCTCTTTCTTTCCCATGTTCATCAAGTTGAGCCAGTAATGCCCCTAAGGAATATTTTGTCACTGAAATGTATAGAATAAGTGGTTTTCTTGGGATAAGAGGCATTAAAATGGGAGGATTTTCCAAGTATTTCTTGATTTGATCTATGCTCTTTTGACAATCCTCATTCCAAACACATTTGACTCCTTTGTCTAAGTTCTTGTTGAAGGGTTGAGCTCTATCTGCCAATTGTGAAATGAATCTCCTTATAGATTGAAGACGTCCTTGAAGACTCCTCATTTGACTAATGTTTCTAGGTGGTGGCATATCTATGATTGCTTGGACTTTTTTAGGGTCTACCTCTATTCCTCTTGCTGAAATGATGAATCTGAGTAGTTTACCAGAGGTGACTCCAAATGCAAAATTTTTAGGATTTAACCTTAGTTTAAATTATTCCATGTGATCTAGAATGACTTCTAAATCATCTAAGTGTGTGTCTCTTTTCTTAGACTTAGCCAAGGTGGCATCCACATAATATTCCATGTTTTTATGCATCATATCATGAAAAATGGTTGTCATAGCTCATTGATAGTGGCTCCTACATTTTTCAATCCAAAAGGCATAACGTTCAGACAATAGGTACCCCATGCACAAGTGAATGTAGTCTTTTCTTGATCTTCAGGAGCTATCTTCTTCTGATTATACCCAGAAAAACCATCCATCAATGAATATATCTCATAACCCGCAGTCATATCCACTATCATGTCTATATTGGGAAGTGGAAAGTCATCCTTTGGGCATGCTCTATTGACATCTCTAAACTCTGTGCAAACTCGAATGGATTTGTCATGTTTGGAAACTAGTACAATGTTTGATATCCATTCAACATAGGCAATAGCTCTTATCAATCCCGCACCAAGGAGTTTTTCTAATTCTGCTTTGAGTAGGAGAGCTATGTGAGGATGCATCTTTCTCAACTTTTGTTTAACTGGTTTAACACCTAGAGCTATGGACAAGTGATGCATGATAAGATTAATGTCCAACCCTGGCATATCTGAATAAGTCCATGAAAAGTTGATCTTCTTTTTCTGTAAGAACTTAGTGTAAGCTTCTTTTTCTTGTGATGACAAGGATTCATCCAAGTGTATGATCTATGGAGCCTCATCTATACCCAAATTGATCGCTTGTGTAGGTTCAATAAGCACCAAAGATCTATCTTGAAAGTAGCTAGGGAGACGATCAAGTACCTCATCCTTAGGCACCTCAGAGAGGTTTTCACCCTTGTATACGTCATTTCTTTTTACTTTTTTTAGTTCTGACACTGTCACACAGTGGTTTTCACCATCAGAAGTCCTATTCTTTTGATTTTATTTTCTTTTTATCTTGTGACTAAGGTACTTGATGTCTGGTTGTGTCATGCTGGTAGCTGACTCATTGGTGGAAGAGACTATGGGTTCAATGACATTTAGATAATAGGCTATCTCATAATCATTTTGAAATGTTAAGAGCTCAGGTTCTTGATAGTGTTGGGACCAATCAATGAGGTCAAGATGAACAAGGGGTAAGTCAATGAATGGTTCAAGGTTATAAATGTGAAGGATATTATTGCTGGTGACCAAAGAGTCAGAGTCCATCCAGTATCCTTCTAAGCTACACAAATCAGGATTCATCATAACAAGCAAAGAATCATCTACTAAGGCAACACATGGGCTCAAATTCTCTAATCCTATACATGACTTATCAGCTACCTCCGGTTGAGAACTATAAGTGTGGATGAAATAAACATCCATGTCAACTATGGAAGGCTCTGAGAAGGATTCCCATTCATACTCATGTGAACTTGTGTCTGAACTATGACTAGGATGTTTACACCATGAAGGTTTGGGACATCGTGATGTGGAAGGTTTAGTGTCATCAAGAGTAGCACCTTCTCTTTCCATTTAATGAACAAGATTCTTTCGTTGATGTTCTCTGAAAGGATCTTCTACATCTAATTCTTGTTCTAAAGTTGCAACCGACGCATGAGTGACTGAAATATCTAAATCTCCCTAGAGGATTTTAGTGGAAGGGACCCAATCATCACACATGTCTTTCTGATTTGTCAAACTAGGTATGTATTCTGGTTCATCTTCACTATCCAACTTATCAAGCATAGGGGTAGTGTGCTTGTGATTTACAAATCCTAGGCCAACCAAATTCTTAGATTTGCATCCAAAAAGAGCATGATCAAGAGGTTTGGATCTAGAATCCAATCTATGATTAAGAGGGCCATGTCTGGGATAGCCCATCTATCTAAAAAAAGTATACCCTCGCCTGTAAGCCTTAGGAGAGGGAGAGAAGTTCTCATTGTACATGTATTTCTCTTCTCTATAGATCCAGTCTCTAACAAATGTCTCTTCTTTCTCATCTTGAAAAGGCACCGAGGTTTCTACAAACCTGCCAAATAAAGTCATAGCTTAAGAGGAAGGTCTCTTTTCTTGTGAAGGCTTTCCATAAGACCGAGGTGAAATTGGTAATTTTGTGAGGGAGTTGAGTTGATACCCCCCCATGCCAAGGTTTACCGACTTAAGCTTGTCTTTACATTCAGCTAAGGTCGCATCAAAATCTTCTACTTCTCTATTGAGGGGAACATGATTTCTTGTTGAAATTGAGTTAACAGATAAAGTGTTATCCCTAGGTATACAAATCTCTATTCCATTGTAAGGGAAATTAACACATTGATGATAGGTAGATGGCACCGCTTGCATATCATGAATCCACGGTCTACCAAGATATTATACACAAGGGGGCCAACATCAACTATTTGAAACAAAATGTCTTTTTCAATAGGGCCAATCCTAACACGAAGGACAAACAACCCCATGGAACTTCTTTCCACCTCATCATAGGCTTTGATAGTGATCCTTTTCCTGGTATCTATGAATTTTTGAGAATAACCTAGCTCTTTCAAAATATTAAAGGCACAAATATTAAGCCCAACACCCCCATCTATCAACACGCACCTAACACGGGTTCTATGGATCATGACCTTAATATGAAGAGAAAGATTGTATGGGTGGTTCAAAGCTTTATCATCATCCTCTAAAAAGGTAAGGTAATGAGGGATAGCAATATGGTTAACCATGTAATGGAATTGATCGACGTCTAAGTTGTTGGGGATGTTTTCCATGCACAAAGAATCCTCAAGGAATTGCTTGTGTCTCGAGGAAAATTCTAAGAGCTCAAAGATCAAAATCTGAGTTGGGGTTCTTTGCAACTGATCGACAAGATTATAACTAGACTTAGGATTAACTGCTGGTTTTGAGGTGACATTCTTGGATGCCACTTGCTTAGTTTTACTTGATTGAATTGAACTGGGTCCTCTAATGACAATGATACCTTGACTTTGTGTGACAACATTGAGGGCTTGCGAGGATGCTCTAGAGTTAGGACCCCTTAGCACCATGACAGGTTCTTCATTAAAGATAGGAGGAGAGTCCACAATTAGATCATAATCATAGGGATCTTTACTCCTCATCATGTTGGCATTTTCTTCTACAAATTCAAGCATGTTGATAGTATTCTCTGCATCTGTGTAGGTGTAATTGATCTTAGCTTTGATATTCTTAACTTTAGAGGTTTCCCCCTTTCCATACTTGGGCAACGGTTCTTTGAATGCCTTATGATCGACGTTGGTGTTCAATCCATCTATCTTAAGTTTGCCACCCTTAATCAGAACTTGAATAAGATGCTTGAGTTTGTGGAATTTTTCAATGTCATGTCCAATACCATTGTGAAACTTGCAAAAGGCCTTCTCATCCCACCAATGTGGCTTAACATCATGTATATAATGTTTTGCGGGATCTTGAGGATGTGCAAGGTTGTTGGCATTGAGTTTTTTCAAGACATCCTCATATGAGTCACCAAGTTTTGAAAATTGACGTATTTCTTTCTTAGGCCTATCTTGGTATCTTGGCTTTCTCTCTTATTGATTAGATGTATTGAGCTTCATGACTTGAACAACACTAGACAAGTGGAGCACAGTTTGATCTTTGGGTTGGGAGGAGTCCATAAATCTATCATTGACCGCTTTTTTGTTCCTATTCCAGTGTGAGTTCTTCCCTTTATCCTTGTTAGGGTTGTTGTTTTGACCATTGTTGTTGTTTTTGTTTCCATGTTTGGTCAAAATTCCTTTTCTTTCAAAACATCCTCAATCCTACATGCAGTTTCAACCATGATGTCAAAGGAATAAAAAACCATCTTCCTAACTTCATACCACATTTTGGGAACCAAGTTGCTAACAAGGATGTCAATATTTTAATTTTCAGGAATGGTTCTAGAGTAGTGAGAGCATTGTCATCTCCACCTTTGCAAGAAAGTGACAAAGGATTCCCCTTTATTTTTCTTTAAATTGCATAAGTCCAACATGGTGACAGATCTTGACAGGTTGTATGCAAAGTGTTGAACAAATCTATGGACAATCTCTTTGGAAGTCTTAACGGGAGGAGTTATGTTGGTGAACCATTCCATTGCTTGACCCTTAAGACTCCTTGGGAACAATCTCATGAGGTATGAGTCATCTTGATGGAACTCAAAACTTGTGGTATAAAATTGGTGCACGTGATTGTGTGGATCTCCATTCCCATCATACTTGTCATATTGATGGATCTCAACCTTTCTAGGGAAGCCTTTCATGTTAACACTTATGTCAAAAGGATTTGGACAAATTGAATCAAGTGAGAATTAATTCTTGGGTTCTAACATCGTTTCCATCATGCTCTTAAGTTGTTTGATCTCCTCTTCTTGAGATGGGCCTTGCTTCTTAATCTTTTTGTCCACATAAAAGTTGTAGGGGACTCTAGCACCCTTGTTGATTAAACTCTCTAGGAACTTTTCTTTGTTTTTCTCTTAATATTTCTCCACGTACTTCTGGAAGAGTGGTTCTTGTTGCATTTTCATGAATTATTGGGAGCTGAGGTCAAAACTTGAGCTACTACCCCCATATTGTGAACCATGATGAGCACATTGTGAAGGTTGTTTTGAGTTCCTAGGAGGTATTTGTCTCCTATAATGATCATTTATTTAAGCCCTTATTCCTCTAGGGCTAGGAGATTGTGATAGCATCCTTGAACATCTTCCACTTCATGGAGTCTTAGGAGGAGTGGGTAGAGGAGAGTTATTTCCACCACTAACATGCATGTCATTAAATTGGTCATTAATTCGCTGAGCCAAGAGTCTATCTTGTTCCTCCTGGATGAATTTATTTTCTATTTCCAACAAGGTTTGTCTCTCCAACTCTAGGAGTCTCAATTGATCTTCCTTTTCAGCTTGTTCATCTAGGAAGGAATTCTTTTCACGCTCAATTCTCTTAAGTATTTCACTTGTGTATCTTGAAGATGTTTTGAGCAATAAACTCGGTCTTGAATGTCGAAAAAAATTATTGGTGTATGCTGCATTTACGTGAGTTTCATAAATTTCCTCATCTTGGTTTTCATGTTTTTATTGCTCATCTTGATAGGCTTGCCTCTTACCTCTCTCAGCCCTTTGGTGTGCATCTAGATATCTAGTCAATATAAGGGGTGAAGCTAGTCAACTGTCACAAGAGGAACTGCCAAACAAAATGGTATCTCTATGTTTTCCAAATATGCCATCAAGGCGTTTATCCATGTCTTCCCTCTCTCATCAAGTCATTGTGTAACTCATATCCATATCCAAGTGAGAAGATGCTAAGGGTGTACCCAACTCACTAAGGTGACTCTTGGAATCAAATCAAACTTCTGAGTTGTTCCTAGGTGATTGATCAAATATGGGTTCTTTTCCCTTATGTTTTTGGTGAGTTTGAACTAAGGGTAATTGGTTAAAGACTACTTGAGGTCATTTTCCTTGATCTACTTGATATCTTGTTGTAACTAGCATGAAAGAAAAGGTACTAGGTGATAGGATGACCCTAAGAAACATTGGTACCAAACTAGGATAGTAAAGGCATTCACTTGTCCAAAAGAGAGGTGATAAGATATAATTTTGCAAGGGGTATAAACCAACACTGCCATAGAGGTGCCCACTAAACGGGTGAATACCCTAACACATATGGATCAGGAGGATGATTTACCCAAGCTATATTGATTGAAATTGAATTTGTATGAAAGTGAATGGACAAGAGATTACCAAAACTCTCTAAGTGTGTTATCAAAGAATCTAAAGGTTTATCTTCTCAACAAGGACAGTTTCTAACTCACCAACTCCAAGTAAGATCACTTGTGAAATCAAATATTACTTGTTCAAGAGGTCAAAACACAAGAATCCAAAGTGTAAACAAGCTTCTAACAGTGGGGTAAGTGACCTAATTTGATCTGGATCAACCAAGGAAGACTAAAAATGATAGGATAGCAAATTGGGCAAGTTGATAGTTTGACACTTAAAAATGCAGATTTGTTGATCATTTTTGATGTTTGTCTTGATGTTTGGTGTATGTTTTTATGTTTCACTCATGCAAGACACATCAAATAGTTTTTTTGTTGTAAATAGAATAGTCAATCCACAAGCTAGGTAAGCCAGGGAAATATCTATTGAATTCCCACTTGAACTGAAGTTTAGCCACATCTACTCATAGCGGATAACTTAGAAGCTTGGAGGCACAAGCTCCTCCTTATAGTGCACTCACTTCTCAGGTACACCAAGCTTCAAATCCCAAGGGAATCTATTCCCAAAGGACTGTTGTCTCTACTAAGAGTTGTGAAAATGTGAGATATCTTAGTCGGTCTCTGACCTTCTGTGCCAACAGATAGAGGGTTTTTTGGTCACTAAAATAAAGTTTGTAGTCAAGGCATCCGTTCAAGTGGTTGTGATCAAGTTATTTTCTCAATTAAGGGGGCTTTCCCAATCCTTTCAAAGCAAGGTTTTCACCTTAACAATGTAGGGACTTTAACACACCACTAGGGTACTAGAGGAGATTTTGATTGCCACAACAAATTCACACCTGTCCACTATGAGACTAATCACAATGACATTTTTTATATACCGGTTTGTGTGAGGCCTCACCCCGAACCCCATCATAGTTTTCTAGTTTCCTGCTTATAATAGATTTTGCATATGATACTTTACTTTTGATGTATGATAGACATTATGGACTTTATGCTTCATGTCACGGATTTGATTATTTTGGATGCATGGACATATGATGCCTTATGATGCACCTTATGGACTTTATTATGTTTCTATTATGGACATTTATTTTGAGACTATTGATTCGGAAACTTATTATGATTATGTTATGGTTACTGATGAGATTTGGAGTATTGGATATAGATGTTGAATTTCAACTTATTGCAATGTGAATTTTACCTTATGATAAATGCTTAAAATGAGAATTATGTAATCTTGTGATCTTTAGTAATAACTTAGTATGTTGATGATGTCCTTATATTCTGAATATTGCTTATCTCTTTATGATGTATATTATTTTCTCAGACTACTGATATTTGAATTGAGTGTGCAGGTAAGAAACCATAGTATTTTTATCTGGGGAACCAAACAAAGGGAATTGTGAACTCAGTTTGAGCCAAGGTTGTATCTAATGAAAGGAAAAACCTCGTTATTTCATAATTTTGTTCGTAAACGTATGTGGATGAGTGTAGTAGCATAATCTTTAAATGTATTCTTAAATTCTTTATTCTTGAGAGTTGCCTAAGTGGATATGACATGGCCTAGTGATGTGTAAATTTTTGTGTGTGTCATTTGACACTTGTGTTTGTACTTAAGGCCATGACATGTCAACTTGGTAATGGTTTTCCATCTACCTAGATTAGTACATTGGTGAATCCTCATATGCAAGCCTTGGGTTGGGAGATGGGAGTATGGTCACCTCATTGAATTTTCGAAATTGCTCTTAGAATGAACTTTTAGAGGGGTTGTGGAAGGTCCAGGGGTGTTTTGGGGTCATTTTTAGGTAGCCCACTTGTTATACCAATAGTTAAGGGCCTTTTTAAACCTAGGATAGCTCCCATTTGACCATGTGACACTTTCAAAAAGTTGATTTCTCGAGTTGGACGAAAATCAACTCTTGTGAGTCTTGACTTGGGTAGAACACCATTCCATATTAGTGTTATGACATGATTCACCTTTTTGGAAGCCCCTTTCTTAGTTCCATATTTGGTATGGTGTAAGAGT
>MU226274.1:74063-97263 GCA_018584345.1 Thuja plicata | reverse complement strand
GTGGAGAAGCACTATGAAGAAATCTATTTTCTAGTTGATACAGATAATACTTATATCAAGGCAGTGACTCCTAGGATAACATGCTTAGAACCTTTTCCATATGAAATCAATGTTGATGAAGCATCAGATACCATCATTGCACTCCTAGCCGAGGCAATTGATACTACAATAGAGAGATTTGGAAATTTTGATGAAGCTAAGGCTAAAATTTCTAGAAGTTTGAATGAGGGAACTATGGAGAGGAAAAGAAAGAAGATTGTGAAAAATCTGAAGATAATGGTTGGCTTAGGTAGTGATGAAGAACCTGAGGATGCACCTTTAGGCCTAACCACTAGACAAGGTGAGGATATTTCTACAGAGGAGGAAGTAAGTGCATCAGAAGAGGTTACTAAGAAAGCTAAGAGCAAGAAACCATCAATTGTCATAGTAACCAAGAAAACAAAAGCTAAACCCAAGGTTACACCTCCTATAGCTAATCGTCCGAGGACTAGAGCATCTACTATTACTTCCCCAGTAGAAGTACAAACTAAAGTTTATGGTAAGAGAAAAGTGGTAGAAAGTATTTCTGGAAAGGAAGAAAAGATTTCTCCTAAGGTTGAGCCGAGTAAGCCAGCAAAAAGACCAAGAAGGAGACTAAATTTGGGGATAGATAGTGATGAGGAGAAGATAGAAAATGATGAACCCAATAACATACCTACAACTCAATTCAAGAAACTAGCAAGTATTGATGAGGTATGTGACACTTTGAGGAATTCAGTAGGGTTAGCAACATTTAAGTTCATTAAGTATGAAAAGTTGAAAACTGTAGATAGGTACAAAGTACAGGAAGCACTCTTGGACATGATGAGTACTTTCAAATTAACTCCTACAAAGATAGGAAATCATGTGCTAGATGAACTTTATGATTTTTTGTCAAGAAAATGGGAATTTTCCCTTGCCACAGAAAGACAGATTAGGGAAGGAACTCTAGCCTAGGTAATACCTAAGCTCACCTCAAAACAAAGAGTCAAATTTATTGAGGAATACAAGAGAAGATTTGTTCCTAAACTCAGAGGCTATGCTGTTCTGAAAAATGACATTGAAGGTGTAGTACAACAAAGCACAATGATTTGGAAAGAGATCTTTGGACTGCTCATTCCAAAAGATAAGAAATTTGGTGAAGGGACATCCGAGCAAAAGACAAAAGAAGTTGAAGTCAAGACTACCCCTGAACCACATATAAATCAAGGTCAAATTTCCATTGAACATGACAAGACCAAAGATGCACTAGATGCAACAAACTCTATTGATCTGACTGCAGATAGTCCTATGGATTTTATAGTTGATGATCCAAGCAATTTGAATGCCGAGGAACAAGAGATGCCGAGTGGTAAAGACACTGATTTGCCTATTAAGGCAACTGATACTGAAGAAGGGAAGACCACAACATCTGATGAAATAATTGAAGTTATCAATGATCAGAAAAGTGAAGAGAAACAACAAACAAATGAACAAGAGGTAACTTCACAGAATCCACCTATTTTAGAGGTTGTGAAAATAGTTTTAGCTAGTGGAGTAGGGATGAAGAATACAGGTGATAATCCTAAAGAAGAAGAGGAAATGCAAGTATTGGTTGATCTACCATATTCTACATCATCCACTCCTACTAGTTCTAAAATTGGGAGTATGCCGAACCCCCAGACAATATTGACAGAATTAAAAGAGGCATTGGACGTTGACACTGTCAAAGGGAAAGATATTATGCTGCCAAGCATAAGTTCTCCAGAGTTGAAGAAGAAGAGAATCTTGAAGAAGTCTCAGATTCTAGATGTAACATTAGATGAAGTCATTGTGATTCCACAATGGGATCCCAATGAGTTATCTTTTGAACAAATAGGAACTCTTCAATAATTACTTAAAAGGAAGAAGAGACAGAAGAGATGAAGATAGAACAAAAGAAAAAACAGGTGTTGCATGACATCAAAGACATATTTGCAAAGGCTTTTGACTTAGAGGATGAAATGCCTCAAGCTCCAATCATTGATCAGCTAGTCAACATTGTACAGAAGATAACTGATGAGAACATAGACAACAATGAAAAGCTTCTGCAATGGTCTAGGAGAAGATTTGAGAGAAAAGTTATAGAGAAGATCTCAGAATAGATTGCCACTAAATAGGTTGAACTTTCTGTTCTTGTAGAGAATTTAGAGAAAGTTACAGCCAATGTTTATTCTTTGTATAGGAAATTATGTGATGTTGAATTTTTCACAAAGGATAATCTACAGCTTGTTGAGAAGCTACAATTAGATTTGAGATCAATTGATACTACTTTAGGTAAAGATACTACTTCTAGTTCTTTACATCTTAATAAGTTGATAAATGCACAACGGAGAATAGCTGAGCTTATGGTTGAAGATGGTCAAATAAGGGCCAAATTGATAACTATTCAGACAAGCCTGTTGCCTCACCTGGAGGTAATACATAAGGAACTTTCAAAAGCAAAGGAGTTATCACAGAGTAGTGCAAATCTATCAACTATAGAGAGTTTAGTGAGTCTAGCTGCTGAGCTATAAATCAAATTGGAAGTTATGAAGATTGCAAAGGAAAGCTGGGATACTACATTTGAATCCACCTTGCAGCTTCATAAACAATTTTTGGATAAGTACAACTTAACCCCACCAGCAATCAGTGAAAAAAACAAGGGGGAAGTTAGTAAGGAAGTTGGTAAGGAAGTATGAAAGGATACAAAATCATACATAAGAAATAGTTGAGGTACACTTGTATATAAGTTTTGAAGGCATGTAAACTTGTATATTATTTCCAAGTATATTCCTAGGGGGAGTACTTAGTGTACTTAGGCAATATTTTGATGAAATGAATGGAAGTAATGATAAGTGTTTTTGCCACTAATATCAAAGGGGGAGATTGTTAATCTCTAAATTATGTTGATGATTAGTGAACAAAACTTAGTCATTCACCTAGGTAGTTTTAGTTGGCTATCACTGTGGCCGAGCTAAAACTATGCAAGGCCGAGCAACATTGCCGAGCAGTTTTTTAGTTTTCTTAGTTACATTGTCGAGCCAAGAAGGATACAGAGATATTAAGTGCCAAGCGATAGATAGTCAAGTGCCGAGCATAACAGTTTTTGTATACATGTCTGGAATGATACAAACTTCAAGGATAAGTGATCCGAACGACTTATATAAGCATTTTGGGCCGACTTATGTATGCATTTAATATTCTTCTACAGAGTTAGTTATGCATTTAATTGTTTTATCCTATGCATGATCTATTGTAAACATTAATTATTTTACCATCAAGGTATGGATATCAGATCTTGATCGTTGATCTAGATCTCGCTATCAGATTTGAACAAGTATATTAGATTGCTTCTAAACCCTATTTTGTAAGTGTGTAAGGAGATCAGACGAAGTGTGGTGACTAAATTTTGAAGTGAAATGCATAGAAGGTTATTTTGTTAAGAAGCAAAGATCAAGCAGAGCAAGAACACAGTGAACAACAGAGTAAAGTTATATCAGATTATGAGATCATAGAAGGTATTGAAAAGAGGAGATCCATCATCAGCATCAGAGTGCATAACGAAGGATCAATACTTGAGGCATTTTAATCATTGTATCAGGTGAAAATCTCTTAACAAAGTGGTTCTAGCAGACCTTTTTTTATCTCTTAACAGAGTGCTTACTTCATTGTAAGTTGAAATCCTTTAACAGGGTAGATTGTAATGATCTTAAGCTCTTAACATGGTAGACCTTTAACAGGGTAGATTACATTTTGTAATCAACATTTGTAACTTTAATAGGTACACTTTATTACTGCAGTAGTGGAAAATTTTGTGGGTGTCATCCCCACCCCAGTTTTACCTATTTGGGTTTCTGGGTTACCAAGTTATTGTGTTATGTGTTATTTGTTTCATTGTGTGAATGCTATCTGAGATTACATTAGATTCATATATGTATGAATGTGAATCAGTTTGTATTAAGTGTTTAAATTTGAAGATCTGACTCACCCCCCCTCTTAGTATCTTGCTTTCCCATTATTGTATTTCCAACACAAATATGCATTGCAAATGAGAATGAAAGCTATTCTATATGATAACAATGCATGGAAGGAAACTAATCTATATGATAACAATGCATGGAAGGAAATATGCAAGCTTAATCTATGAAAGGAAATATGAATCTAAATTAACATGAATCTACTCAAAATGGATTACCATGGATGCATGAGAGAAGGCAAGAAGAAGAAGTTGCATGGTTCAAGCTCAAATGCTCAAACTCTCATCCAAAATCACTCTTCAAACCTGCAACATAACAATAGCATAAAAGTGTATATTCGAGTGAGAAGGAGAGGTTTCCTTTTAAAGAACAATGGACGGTAGAGACTAAGAGGTAAAAAGAAATGAGCAATGGTGAAGATTAAATCTTGGTTGATTCATGTGCTCATATCTTCAAAAGGTAAAATCAAAGGCTATGATTAAGAGGTAAAAATCCCACCACTCAGGAAAATGTGTGAAGAAAAAGGAGCTTTATTTATTTTTATTTAACTTATTTCCCCTTTTTCATCACAAAGAGGGATTTAAGTGGGGGTTTTATTTATTTAATTAAAAGAGCGATGTTCTTTTAATTAAATAAGATTATTTTATTTAATTAAAAGGGAGATTTTAATTAAATAAGATAATATTATTTAATTAAGAGAGATTTCATTAAATAAGATAAGATTATTTAATTAAAAAGGGATTATAATTAAATAAGATAATTGATGAAATGATCAAACCTTAGGAAAATATTGAAATAATTGAATTAATTATGATTTGATCAAGAAAATTGATTTGAATTAAAATGTTGCAAAACATTGATCCATGAATTTGATAAATTGATTATGTCATTTGATAAATTAAAGAATGGGGGTCCATAGTCTAGGCGACCAATTTAGGGTGCATACATGGGGATGTTAAGACTTACAATTTATTTGATCTATTTATTATTATAAAAAATCATGTTCAAATTGTAGGATATATAAGAAAATGAGATATTTCCTTCCATTGATTCTCCATCACCAACTTCTCCTTCATTGCCTTCTCCTTATTCATCTCTTATGGATTTCTTACATATTGAGGATAAGAATGTTGTTCTAGATCCAACTCCTATTACATATAATTTTCCTTAATGGGCCTAAACCATTCTTGAGACCTAGTTGGATCTTCAATTACTGAGATCTTTTATATTATTGTTGTAGTTACTCATAGAAAATAGGTTCTAGTGGGACAAAATTATGGTAGAGGATATTTCTTCTTTATTGAAGAATCATTTAATTGAAATCTTGTTTCTCTTCCTAAGGAAAAATTATTTTAGTGCATTTGGGTATGTCACACCAAGTGTATAGTTCATTGTTCTATTAACTGAAGTATAAGAAATATATTTTCACCTTTTAAGGGATTTTCATAATTTAAGTGCATTGACTACTGGAATACCTTTTCTCTTTTAGTGAAGGTAGATTCAATTCATCTTATACTTGTAGTTGGCTCATCACAAGAATGGTTACTTTACCAAATATATGTGAAGAGTACTTTAATGCATGGTGGTCTTCATGATGAGAATTATATGAAGTAGCAGAATGGAAGTTTTGTGTAGAAATTCACTTATTTATAGGTTTTTTTTTTTTTTTTCAGTATATGACCTCAAGAAGCTCCTCAAGCTTGACATGATAAGAAAAAACATTTCTTCCTTAGTTCTATATTTACTCATCATTATTTTTATCACACAATTTATACTTGAGACAATTACATGATATTTTGATTATAGTCTTGTATGTGGATGATTTGATGCTTATGCGTAGACCATCTTCCATGGTTTAAAGTGAGTTATGATTATTGATAGAGTAATTTGATATGATATATAGATTGGACTTATGTGTTAGTTTTTTGGTTTATAAGCCATTCAATCTTCATAGAGGATTATCATTTTCAACATAGCTATGCTCTTAATTTTCTACAAATATTTTGCATACCTGATTGTAAGTCTATTCCTCTTCCATTCTATCAATGTGATGTATTATCTACCAATTACATGACTCTTTTAGTTGATGCCACATTCTATAGGCACTTGGTTGACATTCTTTTGTACTTGACATATTCTCATCTTGATATTTCTTTTGCCTTTATAATTGTTTCATGTTTATTTAAGGAACAACATGAGATTTATTGGAAGTCTACTAAATGTATTTTGATTTAATGAATGCACCACACATTTTTATATTCATTGTAGGACACCCTTAGATTGTTTATTTTGTTATCTTTGTTTGAGATACTGATGTCAATGATAAGAATTTTGCATTTGATTTTATCTTTTAATTGTATGGTTTTGTGCCCAATGTATGGTCTTACAAGAAGTAGTATTCAATCACAATAACATCTATAGAGCTAAAGTACCAAGATGTAGTTTTGGCTAGCTATGGGTTATTTTCCTTTGATAGTTAATAATCAAGTTTCAATTTTCTCCTAAAAATAACACCACTATCTAGTGCAATAATTAGAGTATTGTTCAAGTTTATTGAAAGCCCGTGCACATTAATAAGCTAAGCATATTGAGATTCACATGAAATTCAATTTCCATCTCATACATGATGATCTTATCATATTGAAGTATTTTTCTATAGAGTATTTTTTAGACATCTTCATTAAACCTTTAGCTTTGCCTCAGTATCTTTAGATACAATTGATTCTTGAGGTGAAAGAATTTATTCTTGGAGGGGTGGTCTTCTTGAATATTACTTAATTAAATTTTACGTGTATTTCTCTCTCTTTTAAAGAGTAGTTTTATTTTCTCCACAATATTTTATCAGTTCATCCATTTTGAGGGATATTTTGTAAATGGGTACCTTATCAAGCCTTGTTGGAACATATATTTTTCTGTACTTCCCTAAGTTACACTTAAGGGGAGTGTTGGAGTGAATGGGGTATACTAGCTAACTAGTTTCACTTTAGAACATATTTACACCTAGTTACTTAAGATTATGTCATTTAATTTTTGTCTCATATCAAATAATATAAAAACTTGTCATGATATTATATATTCTAGGTTTTATTCTCGCATATAGAGAAATTTTGGATCTTAGTACATATTGTTTTGTACTATATTCATTCTTTTCTAGCAATATACAAATTATTTAAATGATATCTTTATTTTGGAAGATTTCTAGTCTGACTAGTTAGATTATTGTACTTATGAGCTATTTCAAAAAATTGATATTATCAAGGAGGCAACTTATGTCGAACACACCACAAGAATTAGATGTGGGGGGTGAATCAGTCTTGAATAAACCTCAAACTTTTTCTGTCACAAACACTTATTGATAATCTTTATCCAACTAACCATCAATGAAATATATTGTAATAAACACACATACACATGAACACCAGGTTTTTATGTGGAAAACCCAACAAGAGAAAAACATGGTGAGAATAAGATTTAGAATATAAATAATTGGAATACAATATTTTAGCTCAAAGGCCAGGGAGCTCATATCTCATGAGAGAACTTGTTGACTAAGGCACACTACCTTAGGGAAGACGATGAGAAGTTGAAAATCACTAAAGATCACTTCCTTGAAGGAAAGATACAAGGTTGAATAGGCTTCCAAAATAACTCACTGTCTTTAAGAAGGTACATGAAAATGATGAATTTAAAAGATACAGGATCTCCTAATCATGTCAAACACTTGTTTCCACAAAATCTATCAAATTTTGAAAGATATTATCAATTTGCACCCCTTCTCTTCTACATTCACATCATAATGAATTCACATTAAATCTAAACTCAATCCATGCTTAAATCAAACACCATCTCACCTTTATAGATCAAGTTTGATCATAAATTTTTTTAACTAGGTAAACTATGATAAGGATAATTAAATTTTACACAAATTTGTCCACCAAGAATAATTTTACTCAATGCGGTCCACCCTAGGAGATAAAGGGGACCAAAATACACCATAACACATTTCCATTGATTGAATCAATCAAAGTGTATGCAACACAACATCATTCATAACTTTCATCAAATGGAACATGTAGCAAAGCATTAAAACACATTAATTAGTTGAATCAAAGTCATTCTCCAATGCACACATTGTAATGAAGATCTAACCAAAACACAGTAGTATTGATATAAACCTCTTAACACTTTCTCCAAGGAATATAAAAACCAAAATATCATTAATAAAATCAACATTATGCACTAAGTCAAACAAAAGACAACACAAAAAATGATGACAAACATATAGAAACATATTTTCACTTGGAAAGAAAACCAACATAAGATATCTAAATTAGAACATAGAAAAAAAATTCAGAACATGCCCACTAAACCAAAAATCGAAAAACCTCAATAGAGAGTATTCTCTAATCCATTATTTACAACTATTAGCAAATAACCAAAGATAACTTCAATATTTTAATTTCTATAGGCTTGAAAACAAAATAGTGCAACATTCATAGACCATAGTCATTAATTCTAGAACCACAAGCCAGCAACTTATTATGCAGAGTAATGCAAAGGATTCTCATATAAGGACTTCAAATATCTTTCCTTCATATTTCAAATTCCCATTTTTTTAACTTTTAGATATGATACATAATGACGAGATATAACTACCAAACATAATATTACCATTTGAACACTCAATATTGAACCTCTATCAACTTCAAATAAGGAAACACATCACTTCATCAATTTGACATCAAGGCAAACAACTAATTGACATCAACGACAACACTAAACACATATTGCTAACAATATCCCCCTTTGTCATTGATGGGAACACCAATAATAAATACTTATTGATCTCTTTCTCATAGTCATCAATATTGAACAAGTTCTACATCAATGAAAACATAAAGCCAACTACCAAAAATCTTTACCTTTGTCATTGATGTCAACACTTGTGCCAATCTTTTCTTCATTTCTCTAAACTAGATCTCTATTAGATTTATCTCTCTCCCTCTTTGAAATCAAGGAAAAAATGACACAACACTAATACATTATTCAACAAAATTTTAAACTAACTCTCCAAACAAATCTCCCCCTTTCAAGAACATCTATGATAATTACAACAGTCCCTCTATCAGGGATATCTCATCTTTAAAATATATTTCTTGCAATAGGGAAACCACTTCCTTTACAATTATCCTTTGACAATTCCTTGGAAATAATATCAACAATTTGATCCTAAGTGGGAACATACTCCTTGTTTGGACACAATTTTCTTTATCTCCAATGATCTAATTATCTAAATGATGTCTGTGTACATATTTTACAAGTATCTTTGATATTTTTTCAGGTTCCCTTTCTTCTTCATCTACTCCAATTTTGTCTTCCAGAGCATTCTTTTCTTTTGTAGGGGTAACAAGAATATCTTTAAACTCAAACTCAGGCTTCAAAGTAGATTGTTCCCATTATTCACTTACTCAAACATCTATACTCTGCACAACCTTCTTAGGCCTCATATTATAGAATTGGTATTCATTGCTTCTTGTGGAATATCATAAAAATATTACTTCATCCACTCTTGCATCAAATTTCCCTATATTTTATTCATTTCTTTTGATGTAGCATTTTCTTCCAAAGTATTTGAAATACTTGATAGTAGGGATCTTTCTAAACCACAAATCACAAGGTTTCTTTGTATGTTTCACTCTATTTAAAAGATAAACAATAGTATGCACACAACATATCTCAATATATATTAGACAGGTTAGCATATTTCAACATAGTCCTATCCATCTCAATAATCATTCTATTCTTTCTTTCAAAAACTCCATTTTTTGTGAAGTTATATGGGTATACAACTTACTCTAATTCCATATTTTTCACAAAATCTATCAAACTCACTTGATGTAAATTTACCAAATTTATTAGACCTCAGGCACTTGATTCTATCTTCCACTTGATTCTCAACCATATTATTGAATATCTTAAATTTATCCAAAGCCTTAGATTTTTCTCTTAAAAAAGTAACCCATGCCATTCTAGAATAATAATCAATGAGAAACATAAAGTACCTTTGATGATTTAGTCCTCTAATCCTTGTAGGTCCACACAGGTCTATATGAATTAGCTCCAATGCTCTTGAATTATAATGCTTCTTGTTCTTGAACTCATTCCTTGCATTCTTTCCCATTTAACACTCTTTGCACATAGTGTTACCGTGCTTGATAATCCTTGGTAGATCTCTTATAGATTTAGAAAAAAGTGGTCTTCACTATATTGTCAAGATTGATGTGTCCCATTATCTTGAGCAACAACTAGCACTCACTTCTTTGTACCAGTAAAAAATTTCCTCATATGTTCTCTTTTATATAGTAGAAATTTCCATTAGTCTTTACGTCTTTTGCAACAATTATTTTGAAATCCTTTCCGATTTCACATCCAATCTAATGAAAGATAATCTTGTATCCTTAGATCATACATCTGAATCACACTTAAGATGTTCTATCTCAAAACCTTAACATAGTAAGTATCATCAGTTCTATGCTTACTATTGATAGATACAAATTCCTTACCACAATCTGGTGCAACTTCCTCACCAACAAAATTAATTGATCCACCATCATACTTTTCAAATTTAAGAAAATTTCCTCTATCTATTGTCATATGATTTGGACATCTGGAAGAAATTATCCAAGGATTAGGTTCTTCTCTTACATGTAGGACAATCTTCACAACTATTGATTTTTTATTATTTTATGCAACATTCTGACTTCTAGACCCATCAATACCATTCTCCTTAATTGAGAAAAATAAAACTTCATCATTTGAATCATTACCATCTTCATCTTATGATGAATGGGTCTCAACTGAATAATGCCTTTTCTTATTGTTATATCTATAATAGATATGAGGATTTCAATTGTTCCTTCAATAACTAAAAACTCTATCATCACCATTAGGATTCTTGTAATTATATTCCTTAAAATGATATCTAGCTGCATGATGACCTATCCTTCCATAATTAAAATATTTGAAGGGAAAAATGTCATTATAATTTATTAATCCTTTCTTTAGTATTCTTAAAAAGTTTGGTTCTACAACATCTAGATCATTTATTTCCTCATATACATCTTCAATATTCTTTGTAGCTTTAAATACGACATCCTTCTTTGCATTTTGATTATCTTCAAATTTTGAAATCTCAAAAGTAGATATTTATCCATAGAGATGATATAGTGTATGTATATCCATGTCATGACCTTTTCAATAAAATATATCTTTGGTTTGTAGGATTTATTCATAGTCCTCATCACTTTCCTCAAAACCTCATTATCATCTATAGTTTTTCTAATACCATTGACTACACTTACAACTTCATTGTAGGTTACCTTTAATATTTTCATCTTCTACCATGCTTAGCATTTCAAACTTGTCTTTTAGATTATACAACTTGACTTATTTGGCCTCCTTATCTGCTTTTTGTAGATTTCTCAACTTTTCCCAAATATCCTTTTTAGTATTGTAGTTCATGTCCTTTAACAATTCTAAATCACTTAAGCCACTAGTGATATCATGTATAGCCTTGACATTGTTCTCATTTTCTTTGATCTCATTTGGAGAAGAGGGAGCACTAGCTAGAGGAGTGTATCAGTTCTTCACACTATCCTAAAATCCACAAGGAATATAATCCAAATATGATTCCATTCTTGCTATCCAATAGGTATAATTTGATCCATGTCAAAATTCAGAACTTTGTGACTGCTTTTATTCACCATCTTGGATCTTCCTAAAGAACTTAAGATTCTTTAGAGGAACTTAACTTTGATACCAGTTGTTGAGCACACCACAAGACTAAGAGGGGGGGAGGGGGGTGGGGTGGGGGGTGAATCAGTCTTGATAAAATCTTTAAAAAAATTTGTCACAAAGATTAATTGATAGTTTTTATCCAACTAAACATCAATGAAATATATTAAAATGAACAAAAACACATGAAAACTATATTTTAATGTGGAAAACCCAATGAAGGAAAAATTACAATATAAATAGTTGGAATGTAATATTTTAGGCTAGCAACCAAGGAGCTCACTTCTCATGAGAGAACTTGCTTCCAAGGCGTACAACCTTAGGGAAAGTGAAAAGAAATTACAAATCAATTTAGATCACTTTATTTAGGGAAAGATAAAAGGATATAAAGGCTACCAAAAGAACTCTCTATCTTCAAGTAGGTACAAGGAAATGATGAATTGAAAAGATGTAGGATCTTCTGATCATGTCAAACACTTTCTGCCATAAACTCTATCAACTTATGGAAGGTATTATCAATTTACACCTCTTCTCTTCTACATTTGTATCATATTTAATTCACATTCAATCCATCTGTAATTCAAACATTTTCTCACATTTATATATCAACTTATTCATCAAACATTTCAACTAGGTCAACCCTGGTAAGGATAATCAACTTTTACACAAAGTCAGACATGTCAAGAATACTTTAACTCAAAATGGTCCACCCTAGGAGATAAAGGAAATCCAAATATATTATAACAAGCCTCCTTCAATTGAATTAATCAAAGTGTACACACAAAAACATCCTCCATTAGCGACATCAAACATACTATGTATAAAAGCATTAAAACATATTAACCAGTTGGCTCAATGTCATTCTCCAATGCACACATCATGTAATGTGGATCTAACCAAAAATAAATAGGACCCATATAAACCTCTTAAATATTTTTTCCAAGGTATATTTGGACCAAATTTGTATTAATAAAATCAACATAATCTATTGAGTTGATGAGAGACTAACACAAACAATGATATCAAACATAGATCAACATATCTTCACTTGCAGAGCAAACCAATATAAGATATCTAAACTAGTATACTATAAAAATGTTAGGAACATGTAAACCAAACTAAAACCCTAGATAAATCAACACAGAGAAATGTAGAGAATTCTCTAAACCAACCCTGAAGCCAACCTTATTGTTAGCAAACAACCAAACACAAATTTTACCTATGAACTTCCGTCGACCTGAAAAAAAGATAGTGCAACATTCATAGACCATACACATTAACTCTAGAGTCGCAAGACACCAAATTATTAGGTGGCACAATACAAAGCATTCTCCCATAAGGACTTCAAATACTCTTTCCTAAATATTTCAACTTTCCATACTATCACCTTCCAAATATATATATATATATATATATATATATATATATATATATATCACCACCATGATGACATATTTTTCCATTAATATTCAAGGGAAATAATTTTTGAACCTTTGGTACATGATCACCGAAAGATAGATTTATAGTGCAACCCAACACAATAGTTAATAGAGGTCACCAACAATGTTAAGTATAGAGGAACCCGACAGACATATCATTGTGTAAATCGACAACATAATTTATAGAGGAACACAACATAATTTATAGTGTAACCCAAAAGAACAACTCTAGAGGAAAGTCTACAGAGAAACCTGACAGACAGACTACAGAGAAACCTGAGCACCAGTCTACTGAGAGACAATTTTATTCTGAGAAATGTGGATCTGACTTACATGTCAGATAAAACACTTAATTTTTATATTTAGCTGAAAGCTTAGCTTTAAATCCATTTCTTTAGGGAAAAGTAAAGAAATTATAATTGTTTTAATCAGTCTAACTGATTGAAAACATGCAAACAAGGAGATCAAGGTCAAGTTGTAGACCTTTGATCATAGAGTTATCATTGTAAAGCATGAAACTCATTCAGGTCAAATTTATTATATAAATAGATGTGTAATCAATTAGAACAAGATGATGTGATGATGATTGTAGCTGCAGACACATCTATGGATCAAAGATAGAGTTTTATGCAGAGAGACAACAAAATATGGAATCTGTTATAAAGAACAAGATCCAAGGCTACCGAGCAGAACATAGGTATTGATCAGTCACTATAGGTGATACATCATATTATAAACTTTAAAGGATTTGTACTCAACAATTCTAGATTGCATATACTTAGGTCAATAATTATTTTTGACTACATTCTAACAAGTGTAGAAAATAGAAGAAATCCTTTAAGAAGGTGGATTTAATAATCCTTTTGTAAACCTCTTAAATGAGTGCACACTAAACAGTGTTGCTAAAGCTCTTAACATAGTAGACCTTAACCAATCTAAACATGTTACTCCTAACAGGGTAAGATCATCAGAAGTGATTAAACTTGTAAGCCTTAACCGACCCCTTCCATTCTGCAGATAGTGAAGTTTTGTGGGTTTCATCCCCACTGCATTTTTTACCTTCTAACAGGGGTTTTCTGCATTACCAAATCTTGTGTCATGTATCATTACATTTAATGAATGTTTCTATGAATGTTTACATGCAAATTAAGTTTATTAATTAATATTACATGCATAAAGATAGAATAGAACATATGGCCGGTAATGCAAGGAATTGATTACTAAAAGGATTAAGGTTTAAGTGACAAAAAGTTTTAAGGATACTGATTCACCCCTCCCCTCTTAGTACACACAATTCCATTATTCCAACAATTGGTATCAGAGCTATATCTCTTATTTGGAAAATTTTAAATCACTTGAGAGAACAGATCATACAATGGAAAGGTATATGCTAGACAAGAGTATTGAGAATCAGAAGTTGGAGATAGAAATATTCTATGAGCAATATAAAGAAGCTAGAGTAAAAATGAGAGAGCTACTGAATGATTGAAAGGTTATGGCATCTCGCTGTAGTGAAAAAGAATATCATGAAGAAGAGATGCCTAATTTATTTGAGTCATCAGGATCTACATCTTGCAATACATCAAACACATCTGAAGGAAGCATTACAAGTCTAAATGAAATCAATCAAAATATGGATGTACAAGTGAAATTACTGCAAATCTGTCAAGAGACATAGATGGTACAAATGATTTAGGTTATGAATAATGCTAGACAAGCTGAGAAAGAAAGAACATTAGCTATTGATGAAAGAAGGAAGATCACTGAAAAGCTACAAGAAAGAGAATCAGAAATGCAAAGACTTACTGAACATCATCATGAGATCACCAATCAGATTATTCTGATGAGTCAAGAGGAAAACCAAATGAACATAGAACTCAATGGAAAATTAGAAGCTATTGGTGAGCTAAGAGAAGAAAATGAAATACTAAAGCATGAAGTAAGAATTCAACGAAAACACAATGATATGATCAAGAGAGATGAAAAAAGTACAAAAAGAATGGATGATTTTCTGGATGGACAAAGAAGAGTCAACAATGATACCGAATTAGGGTATAATGATCATGAATAATCACCATACTAAGCTGATCAAAAGGATTTCTACACAAATCCAAGACCAAGAAAGCTATCATGCAATCACTGTGGAAAACCAGGCCACATATCAAATATTTGCAAAAGCAAACTTAAAGGTATTCCTAACTCCACCTCCACATTCATTGGAAATTGTTATAATTGTAACAAGAAAGGACATAAAGCATATGAATGCAAATCTAAGGTGAAACAACCAAATAAGGAAACCTACATGGAAAAATATTGTCCTACTTTCAAAATGCATGGGTACACATCTCTTGAATGCAGGAAGAAAAAAAAGCAAGCATGTAAGCCAAAAGAACAAGAAAATGCTTATCAATCGAAAAGAGTTGGTAACTCATATGTTTGGGATTACAATACATGGAAAAAATGCACATCATGTGGTAGATATGGACAGATAGCTACAAACTGCATGAGAAAATGGATAAGAAGGTCTAGAAGCTAGACTAACCGTGGAATGACATGCTTACACTATCATAGGGTCGATCATCTAAGAAAGGATAGCAGAGACAGAGTGACAGAGACAAGCTCTTTTCCCAATGGAAACACCATTGAAGATATTAGAAGAATGAGAAACAAAATGTGGAGGTGGTGGAACCCATGTCGACAAAGTGATTTGTATCCATTCTTGTTCAGGGAAGTAACTATTCACATATGTTTACTTGTCTTTTATAGCTTTATTTTCAATCATCTATGTCTTATGGGAATATTATTATATTCATTTTTTCACTTTCCTATTTCTCATGGTTTGATAATTCTCATTATCCTATAATCATTTTTCTTAAGATTCCTCTTCACTAAGGGAATCTAGGAGTTTGATTTTATGAATTTCCTTCCTTAAGGACATAATCAATTGTGGAATGGTGGAATGGAAACAGCTGATCAAATGCCACAAACATGAATTTGATATACCATTTTTTGTAATCAAGCAGAGATAATTTTGCGTTTCTCTCATTTTTGCAATTGTTTTCATTATTTCTTTGCAATCAATCCTTCAGATAAACCAATAGGAAATTCCTTAGAGTGATAGTTTTGATTTGCATATATTTCAAATCAAGTTTATATTCTGTATATTCAATTTTTTTCTTTCTCATTTTCACATGGTTAAATCCTATTTATTAAGGCCTTGATCAATTGGTCCGTCATTTGAGGAATGATACTTAATTGAAATATATTTAAGATTTTTAGTTATTCATGCATTTCATAACAATTTTAAGGTGATAAGTTTTGTTTTGAAAGCTATCTCTGAAGTTGAACGTAGGATTGAAGCGATATCGACTCTATTGCCCATTATTGGATTGAAGCACTGGTCTCTCTTGTTAACTGAACTATGGTATAAGGTTTCATTGTTTCAAGTTTTGAACTACTGTATTCTTTCATCTTATCCAGTTCATATCTCAATTATATCAAGCATTTTTTAATAACGTTATATTTGATAACACATATATTTTTAGTTTTGTGATCTTATTAACACCTTGAGAAGCAGGAGTTGGAATTATCAATCACCCACTATAAAAAAAACCATTAAAAGACTTGGAAGATAAGTTTAGGGTACAGGCCTACTAGCCTTGGTTTTGCAGAGCCCAAATTGCAAGAGGTTGTTGAAGCCTTGTTCATTGGAAAATCGCTTGTATTTCTTATCATTGGATAAGAAAAATCCAATCTATCGATTTGAGCACCAACAGATTGGCGACTCTACTGGGGAATGAGTTGCAAGTAAACTTTACAAGTTTTTTGTTTTTAGACCAGCATAGAGATTCATTTAATTAAGATACTTGGTGAGTTACATAATTCAGATTTTGTTTAGAGTTGATATTTTAATTCAGATTTTAATCTTTTCTTCTTTATTAAAACATCTTAATAATCATTATTACTTAGATTTTGAAAATTTTAGATTTTACATTTTCAAGTATAAAGAAGTAGATATATGAGTAATATCATTTAAAGCTTTTAAATCTGATATAATAGAGCTTATAATTTCTATTAAAGTTTTCATTGTTTAAAATTTATATATTTAAACTCAAGCTTCTATTCATATTTTTGTAGCATATACTCTACCAAGGAAGAACCCAAATCAATTAATTTCATTTCCTTCTAAGAAGAGGGTGGCAACTCTACAAATTTAAAGAAGTGACAAACTTAATTTTGTTATTAACAATTTTCATGTGGGGAAGAAGAACCTTGCATCCAGATCAACTTGAATTAGACTTAAGGCTAAGGAAAGGCAGAACTTTAAGTGTAAATATGCCTTATATACCTCGTATGATATATCCTGATAAGGATGATAAAGAGTATGCTTGTGAACAATTCCCTAATTCAAGCCATCATAGTCATGAGAGCAGTAATGAAAACTGTAATCATTTTTTTCAAAGTAATAGAAGAGGACATGAGTCTCAACATGATCCAAATCAGGAAATGACTAAAAAGGAGAAAAGAATTAACAAATTGGATGATATATTTTGTGAGACAGCTGATGTAGGATCAGAGAATGAAGAAATGGTTAGGGCTCTCAAGAGGCAACTAGAAGAGATACTAAGGAAAATAGGAATAACAAGAGATACAATTAGATCACCAAGAGATAAAGAAACTACTAAGGATGATAGAAATGAAGTTTACAATCCTCCTCATAGGAAGAATAATGGGCATGTGTTTAACAAGGATCATACCAACCCCTTGTTTGAACCAAACAATAGAGGAAGACTTGAGAAAGACAACAATGATTGGGAAAGAAGAGATCATTAGGGACAGTGGAATAATGGAGAACATTACAACCACAACAATAGGAGGGATCCTAACAAATTTGACCAACATGAACAGTATAGACATCAAAGTAATGGAAGGATATATAATGGATATCAAAATAATAGGGATTAGAATTATGGCCCAAGGGATCATAATACCAATCCAAATTTTGAACCAAGGAACAATCAGAGGTTTCATAACGCAAATAGGCAGAATCAAAGACATGGAACCATAAATCAAAATAGAAATAATTATAGAGCCCCGATGGTTTTTGACAGATACAGATAATTAGATTTTTATGGCATAAGGGGATGTCCTAATGACATAAAGAATGAATTAAGGAGTGAAATTCCAAAATTTTTAGGGAATGAGTTAGAATCAGCTGAAGTACATTATATAAATTTAAAAAATGTTATCCAAGAATTTAATAAATTCAATGAGGATGTTTACATGAAAATTTTTTCTCTATCCCTCATAGAAGATGCAAAAAAATGGTTCAGAAGTCTACTAGATAGATCCATATCTAGTTGGGATGAATTTGTAAATCAATTCATGGAATAGTTTGGTGATCACAATGATGCTTCTTTTTCTTCACATGAGTTGACAAGTATGAAGAAAAATTAGAATGAATCTGTAGCTGAATTCAATAAAGATTCAATAAAGTTCTAAATAGGATTCCAAGAGATGTTCAACCTATTGATGCATTTTTGATTAATTTTTATATGGATTCCTTTGATAGCAAGAAAAATTATGAATTCAGATCTCATAAAATTTCTACTTTAGCACATGCTCTCAAGATTGCTATAACTATTGAAAATGATAGGAAGACATCTCATGTAATCAATAAAAGGGAGGACACTCAGTTGTTTAATCCAAAAGAGCCTAAGAAACACAAGGAAGAAGATAGAATAGAAAAACTTATGAATATGGTAAAAGGCCTCCAAGTGAATAATGGAAGAGACAATTTTAAGTACAACCAGAAATGTCAGGTACCATACAAAAATGACCGGTATAAATTGCAAGATATGCCTTATAACATAGAATGGAAGTATGGGAAACCAGTGAAAAAGGAATTACACACACCTGATCCATTGAGGAAAAACAACCATTTTGTGGAAAATTATCCTTGGTGTGAAGGTTGTAGAATGCCACATTCTTATGAACATTATGTTGTTGCCCAAAGATGGAAAGAAGATGAAGATCATAATGATGATCAACAACCCACAGTAAATAACTTATCAACAATCCTATGTGGGGATATGATGATTATAGCTCTTTAGATGAATACTACTGCAAGGATGATCTAAATAGAGTATACCAATATGGGGATTATCAGGGTGGTCCTCTAAAATTAAGAAAATCAACAGAGGAGGAAACAGAAGCATACACAATAGATGCAGTAGAAGAAGCAAGAAGTAATTACAAGTTAAGGAATAGAATAGTAAATGCAGAAAGAGGGAAACCTGACTAGGGAACTGATCCAAGGAGGTCGAAGCACAAAAACATTGTTCAAGATAAATAAGCAGAACCCCAGGACTTTCCAACAATGGTAAGAGAAAAGGTGGTTAGTAAATATCTTCCAATGAATGTTCTTTCATGTCTAATGCATTATCTCAAGTTAAAATATCTATTCCTTTACTTGAAACAGTCAAAATACCTGAATGTAAAAATGAAGCTTTGAAAATATTGTCTAATGTAGGTAATAAGGAAGATCTTAACCAAGAAGTGAAAGATCTTCTAGCTATTTATTTAGGAACTACTTTAAGCAAAAATGGAAATCAAATTGATCCTTTTTATCTCACTCTATTGATAAATAATAGATTGGTAAAAAATTGCATGATAGATTCAGGTGCAACATTGAATATTATGCCTAATGATGTAATGAAAGAATTAGGAATGAATGTTGATACCAAATTTGGTAGATGCTATGCTATGGATAATAGATCTATTCCTGTTGTAGGTATAATGAAAAATGTTGAATTTAAATTTCCTACATGTCCTAAAATGTCTTATAAAATGGATATTACTATGATTGAAGTTCCTACCAATTATGGAATGCTTTTATCAAGACAATGGTCTAGCTTAGTAGGAGGTAGTATTCAATTAGATCTTTCTTATGCTTCTATACCAGTAAATGGAAAGAATGTAAGAATTGATAGGGAGGCTAGAAGTCCATACATTATTGAGGAAGTGGATCCAAGCTTAGTTACACATTTATGTTATTCTGATATGGATAACTTTCAAGTAAGTATTTCAAAAAATGCAATGCATAACACTGAACCTATTGAATTACATGTTGAAGAAAATAACAATACAATTTGGAAAATGTATTTTGATGATGCTTGTTGGAAGGATGGTAATGGAGCTGGTGTCATTTTCTTTGCTCCTGATAAGAAAAAAATTAAATATTCCTTTTTACTAGATTTTGAATTCACTAATAATGTTGCAGAATATGAAGCTTCACTTCTTGGTTTAAAGATAGATAATAAGCATGGAATAAAATGTTTTAGTGTTTTTGGTGATTCTGAATTAATTATTTCTCAAGTTAAAAGTAAATTTGTTGCTAAGCATCCTCATCTTAAAAGATATAGAAATGAAGTATGGGATTCTATGGAATGTTTTGATGCTTTCTCTATTGATTGGATAGACAGATTAGAAAATATCCTTGCAGATTTTATGGCTAATTTGGCATTAAGGCATAATGATATCCCTTGTGAAGACAGAGTTCAAGTTGAAGCTAAAACTAGGCCTGCTATACCGGATAACATCAACAACTGGCAAATCTTTGAAGATGATAGAGATATAATTAAATTTTTAGCATGTGAACAAGAATATGAAGATCAGTTAATAGACTTGAATGCTCATGTTGAAATAGAAAATGGGAAAGAAGTATTGTTTGGAAAGGAAGTCATTCAGTTAAAAACCAATAAAGTTCCAAAAGGTCTTGTAGAAATCAAGAGATTGTTTGACAATAAGGATTCAAAGTTGGAAATGAAAAATACTAATGTCACAATGGATGATATAGAAAGGATAAATTTGGGAAACGAAGAGACTCCAAAAGAAGTATTTGTGGGTAAAATTTTAACTCCCAAGATCAGAACAGATATCATCAAATTATTGAGAAAATATATACATGTATTTGCTTGGTCCTATGATGATGTTAAAGCTTACTGAGAGGATATTTTTCAACATGAATACCTTTGAAGCCTAATGCTAAACCATTTAGACAAAGGCAAAGACCTATAAACCCTAATTTAGCCCCTAAAATGAAAGATGAGCTAATCAAGATGAGGGATGCTAGTATAATAAAGCCAATTAGACACTCAACATGGGTTTCAAATTTGGTCCTTGTCAGGAAGAAGAATGGTGATATTAGACTTTGTGTGGATTTTAGAAATCTAAACGTATCATAATTAAAGGATAACTATGCATTACCTAACATGGAAGCATTATTACAAAAGGTCATGGGAAATGAATTATTATCAATGATGGATGGTTTCTCATGGTATAACCAGGTGAAAGTTAAAGAAGAAGAACAATATAAAACAACATTTACAACACCTTGGGGTACTTATGCATATGCTAGAATGCCTTTTGGACTCACTAATGCATGATCTACCTTCCAAAGAGAAATAGATGTAGCCTTTGAGGATTTCATTGATGTGATTATGGTGGCATATTAGGATGACCTAACTGCTTACTCTAAAAGATCAGAAGATCACTATGGACACTTGGAATAGATTTTTCAAAGAGACCTTGAATATGGGATATCCTTGAACCCAAAGAAATGCCATTTTGCAGTAAGTGAAGGAAAGTTACTAGGACATATAGTATCCAAGGATGGGGTGAGAATAGACCTAGATAGGATTTCAGCAATTGATAAAATTGAGGTTCCTAAGAGTGTTAAAAATATTCAATCTTTTTTTGGACAAATCAATTTTGTAAGGAGATTTGTCCCAAACTTCTCATAAATAATTAAACCCATTGCTATAATGTTGAAGAAGGGTGCTGACATGAAGTGGACAAATGAAGCTTTGAAGGAATTTGTAAAGATTAAAAAGGCAATTAAGGAAGCCCCTATTCTCAAATCCCCAGATTATACTAAGCCATTTCAATTATTTTCTTTTGCATCATATCATACAATTGTTGCAGTCTTACTACAAAAGAATGAGCAAGGATATGAACAACCAATAGCATTCTTTAGTAAAACCCTTCAAGCTTCTGAGTTAAACTATGATATCAATGAGAAACAAGCTTATACTCTTGTAAAGGCAGTGAAATCTTTTAGGCCTTATTTGGTTGGTGCAAAAGTTTTATCCTATGTTCCCAATGTAGTAGTAAAGGATATATTCAGACAATCATAAGTCACTGGGAGAAGATGCAGATGGGTAAATCAGATTCAGGAATTTGACATAGAGATCCAAATCACTAAGATTATTAGAGGACAAGGATTAGCAAAGTTGATGGCAGAGTCAAATATGGATGCATTACAAGTAAATCATATTGATCTAAGTGAAACTCATACAAGTATTGAAAGATGCCCCTGGTACACTAATATTGTATATTTTTTGAAACACATGAAGTGTCCTAAGAACCTTACAGATAGTCAAAATAGGACAATAAAGTTACAAGCATCTAAACATATCTTGATGTTAGGAGATCTATATTGGAAAAATAGGGATGGTGTACTTTTCTTTTGTTTAGATACATACCAAGCTAAAGAAGTGCTAAAAGATCTCCATGATGGAGCATGTGGTGGACACTTTTCAGCGAAAACCACTGCACATAAGATATTGAATGCAGGATACTATTGGCCTTGCATATTTAAATATTTCCATGAATATATTCAGAGATGTGAAGCATGTCAGAGACTTTCAAGAAAGCTCAAATAGAATGGTTCATTACCTCTCAATCCTATGTCTACTGAAGAACCATTCCAAATGTGGGGAATAGATTTCATAGGTGAAATAACTGATACATCTAGTGGTGGGCATAAGTGGATTTTGGTAGCTACTGATTAATTCACTAAATGGGTGGAAGCCATACCAACTAGACAAGCTACTAGTAAAGTGGTAATCAAATTTTTGACTGAAAAGATATTGACAAGATTTGGTGTTCCTTAGAAGATTGTTTGTGATA
>MU226274.1:37044-47486 GCA_018584345.1 Thuja plicata | reverse complement strand
GAGGAGGATTTGAGCACTTGAGCTTGGATATTGCAACTTCTCTCTTCTTGTCTCATTCTTCTTGCATTCATGGCTACTCATATAGATTAGATTCATATTTATTTTCATAGATTAGATTTGCATTTGTGTTTTCTTTCATAGATTTAGCCATGCATTGTTATCATTTAGATTAATTTCTTTTCATGCATTGTTATTATATAGAGTAGATCTCATTTTCATGCATTTGAATCTCTCGTTTCATGGTGTACTTGCATAGGCACAACTAGGTCAATCTGAGGGCCTCTATTTCATATCTTTACACTCCATGACTAGAGAGCTATGGATCGATATTTGAGGCCTCATTCTTGAGCAACCTTGGATGGAATGATTCATAGAAGTGTGTCAACATTTATGCACACAGGTGCAGATAAAAATCACTTGCAATCAGCTGGAGTATGAAGGAGTCAGCACTAACTGGCTGCCAACTCATCTTAATATGAATAAAACAATAAAACTGACACATCAGATGATGATTCAGAATAGATGACATCATTATATAACCTCATGGAGGATAGTATTTATGGCACGAGCTAAGCTTTGGACAAAATGCAAGACAAAAAAGGTCAAACTTTTTTTTTTTCAAATTTGACATCAGGGTCATTGCCACTTAATGTTTCACTTGACATTAATCTGATAAAAGATTGTGAAATTTCACACACTCAAAGGTAATCATGATAGATCACCCCTCCTAGAACTAAAAAGGCATTACTTTCCTTATAAATCATTCAGTCATTAGAATAACTGCTCCCTTCTTGGCAATGACCCTGATGTTCTGCAATAGCTAGGGTTCTGCAAAGTATGGAGTCAGTCTTGCCCTAACATATGGAAAGTGTCATATGGAATCTTGGGGAGAAATAAAATAATATTTCAATATCTTTTCCAAAATAATTGCATAATTTGTGACTTATAAATATTAAATACTATAACAAGTTTAATTAAATATATAGAAATTTAATAATGATTTAAAGAATACAAAAGAAGCTAAAAACAAAAAGAGAAATTTCCTTAAAAAATGAAAAATAGAACAGAAGGATATAAACATATGATAAATAAAAAAATTGTTCTTTTACATATCACGATAAATTTGATAATATATATTTTAAATTTTATAATCTAAATCAATTTTCTTTTATATATATAATATGAACATTATTTTGTTAAAATATAATTTATATATAAAAATCAAATCAAATAATAAACTATACATTCAAAATTGTTTGAGAATTAAGTCCCTCTATCCTAGTTGGGAAAATTTGGTTGAAAAGAAACAACATGATGTTTAGGATAAATTTGTCATCAAAAGATCAGGTTCTTTATTCAATTGAACTTTCTATTTCTGAAACCAGTACGAGCCATGTTTATAAGAACATAGAAAAACAGATAAGCTTCTCTTATTGCGATGAAAGTATCTTGAAGAAGTGACATTTACTTAAATTGCGTCTGCAGCAAGGCACTTTCAAACCTTCCTCTAACGTTGTAAAAAGAGAAAATGTTTCATAGACTCCACCTCTAGGGAAGTTCAAATTAAACTTCGATGGGGGCATCTATGGGCAATCTTGGACCCTCAGGCATTGGTCCTATCATTCGAAATTTTAATGGCTTCATTCTTTCTAAAGTTTGTAGGAAAGTGGCAGAAAGTACTAACAATAAAGTGGAGCTAGAAGCTCTAGACCTAAGTCTAGAAATGATATACTTAAAATGGCATCCAATGCTTGTTTACAATGCAGTGATGAAGAAAGGATGTAACTCATGCCACTTGAGCTACTTGCTCAGCCCCATCCTAGATAAATTACAAAAACATAATTCTTATCAAATATCACATTGTCACAGTGAATCAAATCCCTTAGCTGATTGTCTGGCTAAAAGGGCTTTGGAAGGTTCTTAGAAATATCTTGAAGTTGACAGTGCTAAAGTGCACATCATTTACTGAATTAATTCTGGGGTAATTGAAAAGTTATCAGGGCTAAAGTGCCTCTTCATTTGCTGAGAATCATCCTGGCGTATTGGACATATTTCACAGGGTCTAGTACCTTGTTTATATCTCTTCTAGTATGCTGTTTGGGCTATCTATTTATCCTTATTTTCTTTCTCTTTTGGGGGCTCTCCCCAGTCCCTCTCTTAGGGGTTGTCTTTTGGAGACCCCCCTTTTTTTTTCTTTGGTGTTAGGTAGGTGTCAGTTGAGGGGTCCAATAGTTGGGTTCCTTTGTTTTGCTTTCGTTTCTTTTCCTGTTTCTCTAGTTTTGGTGTTATGTTTTCTCAGTTCCTTATTTCCTTTGTTTGGCTTTGGCCGTCTTGTTGGATGGTTTTGACTTTGGGGATCTGTTTTAGGGATTTTGAGTTTTGTATTGGATCTCATGTTTACCCCTTTGGTCTTTGTGGTGGCTGGCGTCAGCTGTGGGGAGCTATGTTAGGAGTCCAGGTTTGGTCATAGTCAAATTTGTAGATCTTCATAAATTCCTTGTGCTTTCACTTTAGGTTGGCAGATATTCCTGTGGCGGAGATCCTGGGCATGGTTTACATTTCGGACCAAATGGTTCCTTTTGTTGCACTCCAAAAAGCATTAAAGGCATTTTTGTATTATTGTTTCTTTTTGGCCTTTTAGGGGTTGCATTAACTTCTCTGATATTGTTGATGGTCGTATTTCAGAGTTCTTATGTGCAGTGAGGTTTGGACTGAATTCAAGGGATCTACAAATGAGTTATGTTACAAATGCAATCTTGCGAGCCTTCCTTGAGGGTGCCCTTGCCCTTTCCTGTTCCGGCTCATGGTGGTTTTTGCACTAGCAGGCGTCACATCCAGAGGATCATATGCCATGTTCTTGGATTATGTCAGCACATTGCTTGTTCCAGTTTTAGATTTCTTTTTATGTCGAAATGTGCTTGTTCCAGTTTTAGCTTTCTTTTTATGTCGAGAGGCGTCTATACAGCCACAACACGGAGAATATATGCTTATATTCCATGTAAGCATAAAAAGAATTGGTTCGTATTCTTAACAGTTACAAATTGAATAGAAAACATCATTAGAAGAGTAAACGGTTAAACTCTCCACTACTATAGGTCCTGTCATGATCATGGGGCTTTTCATAATGCTCATTTCTCTGGCCGGATTCGTAGGGGCCTGCTTCAGGGTTTCATGGCTGCTGTGGATCTACTTGTTCATCACGTTTCTGCTTATAATACTTCTCTTTTGCTTCACTATTTTCGCATTTGTCGTCACAAACAAGGGAGCAGGGCAGCTGGCCTCGGACAAAGGGTACAAGGAGTACCGCCTGGGGGATAACTCGCTCTGGCTGTAAACTAGATTCAAAATGCAGAAAACTGGAAGAAAATCTCATTCTTCATTTTCATATTTCAGTTTCTGGGATGCTGCAAACCGCCGAGCTCCTGCGGGTACGTGTACAGGAATGCGACGTACTGGGACTGCGTTCTGCCGTCTCTGACTGCCACGTCGGATTCTGACTGTGCGTTGTGGAGCAATGACCAGGCTCAGCTCTGCTATAATTGCAATTCTTGCAGAGGGCTTCTGGGGTTTTGGCGAGCATTAAGCATGACTGGAGGAGGTGGCTGCGCTCAATATTGTTTTGTTGATATTACTCATTGTATTTTATTCTATGGGTTGTTGTTTGAGAAAGCTTTATTTTGACCTTAGAAATTTTAATTAACTATTGCGTTTGAATAGATGATATTACATAAGTTGATCTTGGTTCGTGTAGATTTTAATAGAAACATCAATTTTAAAAACAAAAAACTTAGAATTGAAGATGGAATATAGATAAAAACAAAGAAGTTTTAGTGTTTTAAAGATATAGTTTGTATGTAAAAAGAAAAAATAGAATATAATGTTGCTTACTATCAAGAAAAAACAATAGAATGTTCAGATTTTTACTAAAGGTAATTATTGATTCATTTAAAATTTAAAAAAATAGAATTTAGTTTAATTTTAATTTTTAATTTTTTTTTAAAAAATAGTTTAATTTTAGAAATTTGAATTGATTTACATGCAACAAAAAGAATAAAAATGTTACTTTTATATCTAAGTTAATTTCTATTTTTCAATTTCACAATTAAAATGATATTAATGTCTAAACAATATAATTTTAACTTTAATTAAAAAATATATCAATAATATATTTAATATAAATAAATATAATACAAAATTAGAAATATCAAATTACTATTTTTTAATACTCATTTATTACTAGCTAATATAGACTCTATATTTAAAATATGCCGAGATGCATCTAGGCGTTGAATTAAAGGTGAATGATGAAAAAATTCAACACCTCGATGCATCTCGCGTATTTTAAATATAGAGTCCTAGTAGGAGCCGCAGCGCATGTAACACATTGAATAAATTAATTTGATTAGGGTTAGCATTTAGCGTTTCAATTTATATCATGGTTCGGTATAGCATTAGGGTTAGAGTTTGGTTTACATTTATTATTATAATTAGGGTTAGGGCTTAGTTTTAAGGTTGGGTTTATGGTCCTGGTTATGAGGAGAATTATGGTTAGGGTTAGGGATAGAGTTAGCATTTGGATTATAATTAGAATATGTTTAAGTTAGAAATAGGGTCTTGGTCAATGTTAAGGGCAAGGTTAGAATTTTTATTAGGGTTAGGATTGGAATTATAATTAGGTTAAGGGTAAAGATTTAGATTTGGTGAGGGCTATGGTTTAGGTTAGGGTTAGGATCAAGTTTAGGATTAAGCTTAAGATTAGCATTATAGTTAAGATTTGGTTTAGCTTTATGATTATGGTTAGGTTAGGGTTAATATTAGGGTTAGGGTTTAGTGTTAACATATTATAATTTAGAAGTTGAATAAATTAATATAATTAGAATTAGGGTTAGCATTTATATCATGATCAAGTATAGCATCAGGTTTATGGTTTACCATTAATGACTAACTTTTAGCATTTGTGATTAGGGTATACCATTTAATGAGTATAAAGTTGAATTTTTTCAACTTTATTTTTTTATAAAGTTGAATGATGAAAAAATTAAAGGCTTTGATACATCTCGACGTGTTTGATATATAGGTTATATATTTTCTAGTAGCAGTCGCGGTGCACATAACACTTTGAATAAATTCATATGGTTGGGATTATGAGTAGGGTTAGCATTTAGGGTTAAGTTTTATATCATGGTTAGGGTTAGGGTTTATATCATGGTTAGGTTTAGCGTTAGGGTTAGGGTTGGTTTACATTTATTATTATGATTAGGGTTAGGGTTTAGTGTTAAGGTTGGGCTTTTGGTCATGGTTAGGATTAATCAATAGACTATTGATTAATTATATCAAAATAGATAATAGGGTTAGCATTAAGATTATGGTTGTAGTTACAATTTTTACATAATATTTATGTCTAGGATTTGGGGTATAGCTATGGTAAGGGCTGGGATTAGGGTTATAGTTAAAGGTCAAGGTTACATTTCACATCATGGTTACAATTTAGATTAGGTTTAGGGTTAGCATTGAGATAATATTTATAGTAAACTTAATACTATATGAACCCCAATTTAGACACCAAATATTATTCTAATTAAAAGTGTAACTCTAATTATGTTTTTAATCAAAACTTAAAACCATAATTAAAACTTAACCCTACCTCTAATTAAACATTGATCCTAAATTCAATTGAAACCACCCCAATCATAATTGGCACATAACTCTAATTTAAGCATAATCCTTATAATTCTATCTCTAATCCTAAGTATAATTCTAACCTCAATGATAATTCTAACCCTATTTATAATCATTTTTTTAAAAACAAAAGTGGGCTAGCCACTAAATATATTTATTAATAAAAACTGGTTCAAGAGCTCATCCGGGAAAGAACCAGCAAGAAAACCCAGAATCCTTGCTCAAATACAATAATTACATTCAAGAAAAAATTCACCACCCAAATGCATTGATCCTTGTTTTCAGAATGTGGCTTCAAAAGTTGCATAATACCATAATAAGACCTACTGGCCGATGCTCCTCATCGGTACTGGTAGTCAGTTAGCCCTGCTAGTCGATACCACATGTCGGTTGTGTCGGTCGGTCCGTCGGTGACAGATAGCCCTGTTAGTCAGGTTTTTTGGTCGGTGTCAGTTCTAGATGTTGTCGGTGTTCGTTCTAGTCATCGTCGATGTCGGTTCTAGTCATCGTCGGTGTTGGAACTGGTTGTCGTCAGGGAACATTAGCACCGATATGGATACCTCAAGTCATGGTGCCCGTCCCATAAACAACCCAAAAAGATATTTTTTTTATTAGCTCAAGCCCTTTATGGTACCCGTCCCATGTCATCACTCCACATTCGAAGTATTTGCAACTCATAAATTGACAAAAATATGCCCAGGATCCAAAAATGGATTTACAAAAAGATATTGGCTGAATATATGTCAAAATGATTTAAAATATCTCTTTTACAACCCACCTGTATGACATTAATCCTCCATGGTAGCTAGATCTTCTTGCTGGCAAACCACAGTAGTCGGCCATGCATGATCCATATTAGGAATTTCAGTAACCCAGCCGTCTAGCTCCTCCTCATGCTGATCATGAAGGGTACCCTGCAAAACAAAACCCGCATTTGGGTGTGTGCCCAAAACATAGGGTGAAATAAGGTCTAGGACATGATTTGGGGACGCAATATATTCCAGGTGGGAAACTTGGGCCATCGTTAGATTAAGGGTCTGTAATTAAACATTCGGAGACCCGAGGATGTCAAGCATGGCATAGCCAATACGTTTAATATTTGCTTCAGTTTCTTTGCCCATGGCCCTGATTACAGTCGGCAAAGTGTTCTTCACAAGCTGGAAGCTCTGTTTTTCTAGGGCTTTCTTAATGCTATCATATGTAGTCATACATTCATGGTTAGAGAGTAGTTGAAAATGGGAAAATAATCCACCAACGAGGGCAGGTCTAGGCCATAAGTTGTATTTATGGATTGCTAACATCAACCGATTACCTCTAATGTAATTCTAGAGAATAACCTTATTTGCAATCACAAGCAAGAGGTCTACAGACTGGAGTAGGTCCATTGCATTTGATAAGAAAATTGAAACAACTTGAGATGGGAAGGTAACCTATTTTGCTCTTGGCGCGAGTATTTGTTCTCCAATTACTCGACGGATGGCTCTGTAGATCCCTAGTGTGTGGCATATGAACATTTCTTCTAGCTGGTAATCATTAGTTAATCATATAATCATATTTTTAACACTAACCCTAATATTGAATTCCAGATTTATCATAGAACCCTAAGCTAGAGATAATATTTGGCACATAAATATATACAATAGGATTATACATACCTAAAGATTTAGATTTAATTTGATTTAGGGCTTGGGCTAAAATTTGTATATGTTGTGTTTGTGATGATTTGGGGTTTAGGTTAAGGTTTCATTTGTTTTAGTGTGAGGGTTTAATTTTGTTTTGTGTTAGGAATAGGGTTCAATTTGGTATAGAGGTAAAGTTCAAAGTAGTTTTATGTTAGGGTTCAATTTGATTTGATTAATGTTAGGGTTGACATTGAATTTGATTCATTGTTCAATTAGGTTTAGGGTTGTGGTTTAATTTAGCTTAATATTTATCTAAAATTAGGATTCTGGTTACAATTTTTTTTAGGGTTAGGTTTCAATTTGGTTTAGTTAATTTTGATTAGGGTAATATTTAGGAGACTTCTTGGTCTTTTTCCTTTCTTATTTATATATTATGGAACGATTTAGAATATTAATTCAAAAAATTATCACATAAATATATTTGAAAGAATTTTATTATAATAATATGATAGCGTATGAATCAATATCTATGAAAATTTTTTAATTGCTTTTTCTTTTTAAATGATAGACTTGTATTATGTATATGCAAAGAATAATTAGAAAATTTCACCATCCTTTTCACATATCAAGCCTTAGTATTAAATTATTTATTTCTAAAATTTATTGTTCATATATATATATATATAACTCATTATAATTATATGTAATACAAACAAATAAATAATTTATATATTTTTTCAAAATAATAATTTTCTTTTTATACTTATATTTATAAAGATATTTAAAAAATATAGTTAATTGTGATTATTTTGTTATATATTGATATTTATAAATATGAAAAAGGTGGTTTTCACATATTTTTAATTTATTCAAGTCATTCAATTTTAGAAACATAATAGAATTGAAAATATAGAAACATGGTTACTAAAATATTTTTTTTTACATAAATCTTAATTTCTCGTAATTAATTAAATTTTAGAAACATCATAGAATAGGAAAATATAGAAACATCTTGATTTTCATTATTTTGTTACTGTATTGATATTTATAAATATGGAAAGATACTTTTGACATCTTAATTTCCTTTAACTAATTAAATTTTAGAAACTTCATGTAATAGAAAAATATAAAAACATCTTAGTTCTCATTATTTATAAATAAATATAGAAACATCTCGAGTCTCATTATTTTGTTACTATATTGATATTTATAAATATAAGAAGATACTTTTGACATCTTAATTTTCAAAAAAATCATTTTCATATTCTTTAAATCTCTCTTATTTATCAAGTTAAATATCTTTTAGATTTTAATAATATGATAAGATAATTTCTTATTTCTTTTTCTTTATTCATAATTCCTTAATTTTTAAATATGCGGCCTACTCAATGTGGTGACAGCTAATCAAAACATTTCAATTTCCATTTCACACTATTTATAATCCCCTTTTCGATTCCAGTCCAAATCTATTTCTATTTTATGAAAATATCATAATATAATCATTAGCTGTATTCTTCATTTTATTTGAGAAAAGAATTTAATGGTTTTAACATCTTTTCACATTGACTGTATCTAATTTTCCATCAAAATGTATTTCAATTAAATCCAAACTATTAAGAATTGCTAAAAGAATCTAATGGTTTTAACATCTTTTCATGTATCTTATCACTGAAATCCATACATAATATTATATTATAAATTGGCCTGCCTTTTGCATTGTATCAACTTCAATCAGTTGAAAATTAAACTTGTGTAAATTGTTAAAGCAACATATTTTCTTGGATTTACAGAGCACTTATTAATTTTTATTAATTTCAACTTAATGTTATGCTGATCGTTAAACCTCATTTGGCACGGAGAAATATGAGGAAAGTCATTTTCAAATTTATTTTTTGTACTTATAAATATATGGATTTCAGAGATTTTGTACTTTGAATAATTTCAGATGTGCTGTAAAAACTAGAAGTTTTTGCAAGAACTGGTAAAAAAAAATGAAGATGGCATCATGAATAATGTGAATAATGTGATTTATGGCAAATGGGTATGTCATGATTGGTCTTCTGCATCCATGCCAAACTTAGTTCTTTTCTTTATTAACTTTATATTTGGAAGAAAATCACTAAAATTTTATGATGAAAGCTATATAGGAAACAATATTCAGAAGGCATAATGTGTCTTTTTAAAGAATATAAAGGCTTCAATTCAAGCTATGGCCTGACCAACTACATAGTTTAGATAAATTAAGTCTGTAAAAACACTAGTGTGCTCCTTATGAAGTTTTGATGTTTGAAGGAGACATTTGTGTTCACTTATTCTTATGGTTGACAGAAAATAGTTGTAGAAATAATAGAGGTTCTTATTATAGAGGAATATTTGTGCCTAGAGCATATTTATGAGTTTCTCTTTATTAGGATTTTACTTGATGCAAAAATATTCATGCAATCAATCTAGAAGCAACAAGAGATACTGATGTTTCAACATAGCCTAAGGGATACATGATCTTATGTGAAGTTACAATAATGGTTACGTGTGCATCCAAAGACAGTCTTCCAAAATCTTATGTATAGACAGGCGTAAGATGATGAAGAGATGAATAAAGAAGAGATGTGTCCCTTATAAAATTAGAAATTTTCCATAAATAGGTACACCTTTGAAAACATATTAGTTTAGGTTTAGGAATGAGTTAATTGTTGGACAAGAAAATTTATAAAATGTCATCAAACACTCTACTTATGTGGTTTGGTGTCTTTCCAAAACACTAATATAAATATATTAATAGAAAAATACATATCAATCAACATAAATGAATGTACTTATCTACACTTATAAGACCTATTCTTATTGTTGACAAAAATAGTTGTAAAGATGGTAGAAGCTCTTAGGGCAGGTCCCCATGCTGCATATCTTATTAGTACTTGCCGTAAGGCATATACTATTGCAATGAGTTTTTGCTAACAAGTGATTAAAATTTTTTATTTCTACCAATGAAAATCTGTTATTTTTAAATTTTATTATACAATTAACACTTTCTATAGTAGAGATGCATATTTCTTACATTTATAATTTACGAAAACTAATTTATAGCTATCTCATTGGCTAAAAAACTTTGGTCTTATACACGGATTTCCTACAAGCACTATG
>MU226274.1:22091-36994 GCA_018584345.1 Thuja plicata | reverse complement strand
ATATTCTACAATATTTACTATTTAATTATATTATTGATAATATATAATTTAAAAATATATTAGTAAAATAAAATTAAGATTAATATTTAAATTATGGGTAATTTCTAATTAATAATTGTTTAAATAATTATAATTAAAAATGATATTTCTAATTGTTATAATTATAATTATTAAAAACATATTATTATAATTATATAAATTTATAATAAATAAAATATTTTTAAGTAAAATTAGGATTATGGTTGAAAAGACAATAATTAGGTTAAGATTGTTAAAATTTTAATTATTACAATTAACTTACCAATATAATTTTCCATTATGATTTTCTAATTGCAAAAAATATTATTTATATTATAATTATTAAATTATAATAATTAAAAAATTAATATATTTAATAGTTATAATAAATATAATAAAATTTACATACAAAATTATAACTATAATTATCTACATAAATAGGAAGTACTTGGCATGGCACTTGTTTTGGTTAGCAGTGCTCAACTTTTTTAGGAATTGTTTATGGAGCTGGTGGCCCCATTATTTTTAAACAAACATCTTAAATTATATTAATACTATGAATAATTATTTCTGAACTTAAAATTATATAAAATAAATAGAAATAAGATATTTAAAAAAGAGGAAAAAAATTGGTAAAGCCATGTGACATTTTTGCTAAAAAAACTATTAATTAAAATATATATAATATTTATAATAAAATTAAAATTAAATTTACATATATAATTATAACTAATTATGGCAAGTCCAGGCCACTACGTGGCACTTTTTTATAAATATGAATATAGAAACATCTCGAGTCTCATTATTTTGTTACTATATTGATATTTATAAATATAAGAAGATACTTTTGATATCTTAATTTTCAAAAAAATCACTTTCATATTCTTTAAATCTCTCTTATTTATCAAGTTAAATATCTTTTAGATTTTAATAATGTGATAAGATAATTTCTTATTTCTTTTTCTTTATTCATAATTCCTTAAGTTTTAACATAATGATGCCAGACACACTTCCTCATCATTCAAATTCCAAACTCAAACCATCAAAACACATGCAGATGCTCTCTATTTACAAATAAACATAGAGATTGTAACAATAAACAAAATTTACAGATTGTAACAATAAACAAAATTTACATTCACACCAAACTCTGCTGCACACGATAAACAATCTTCATTTTCTACTCACAGCTCTATCACACTCTAATCTACCTCTATGCAGCCCATGAGGCTCCACACTTTTTTTTTGTTATGTTATTGCTCTATTTTATAATGGCAACTATTTTGTTCTATTTCCATTGTTTCAGATTCTCTACATTCTTTTAAGCATTAGTGAAAACTCCTCTTCAAATTATCCTCCCACGTAGGTCTGAATTCGTCCACTTCAAAACATTTGCTTGGCATTTTACCTTCAAGACTCCCATTTGGCACGGGCCTTGGCAGAGGATAAGGAATTTGGCTTCACCGTTGCTAATCTTATTTGCTTAAAAAGTTTCTCAAGCTAATTCAACAAATTTATTTGATTTATATCAGCAAGATAATTGCATTGCATTGACGACACATTTTTTTACCTAAAAAGTGTGTCTGATCTTGAGACTAAACCTTATGCCAGGAATAGATTCCGCTTCCAAATAGATTGCAGTTAGAATGGGAATTGACGACAAACGTTATCCAGGAAATTCAAATTAAGGTTTGAAAATGGTTGAGGTAGACATCGTTTAATCTCCCTGGAATGGTTGTGGTTGACGCGCACAGGCAATCCAACTTCCTGGAATACTAAGCATTTCATGCCATTGTAGGTTACGCCTCTCGGCGTAATTATTATAATTTATCTAATATATTAACTATAAAATATAATAAAGATTAGAATTAATGTTTGATTAATTTTAACTAATTTTGAATTGATTTACATGCAACAATGAAAAAAGAATAAAAAATTACTTTTATATCTAAGTTAATTTCTAGTTTTTCAATTTCACAACTAAAATGAATTAATGCCTAAACAATATAATTTTAGCTTTAATTAAAAAATATATCAATAATATGTTTAATATAAATAAGCATAACACAAAATTAGAAATATCAAATTACTATTTGTTAATACTCATTTATTATTATTATTTATCTAATATATTAACTATAAAATATAATAGAGATTAGAATTAATGTTTGATTAACTTTACTAAATGAAATGTAAGAAAACTTAAATATACTAAATTTACAAATTAATTTGAAGTAGAGTAGTATTATGTAAATTGGATAATTTACAAAATAAATAATAACAAACATATATAGAGGTTTTGATCAAATTGGAATCAATATTATTTACATAAGTCAATCATCAAAAACTAAGTGATAGCTATTAATGAAACATAAATAGAACAAATCATGAAAGTTTCATAAAAAGCTACCAACCCGGATGAAATGAAACCTATGCTGCGATTTTCTGCTAGCTGCGGCTAGGGTCTTTGTGCCCTAGTTGTTCGTGGTGTTCGTCTGTGTGCAGGGGTGGTGAAGGTGTTTGGTAGCGGGCTGCATTCGCGTTGTGTAGGAGTTGCATTTTCTATGGTGTGTTTTGAGTCTGTTGGGTGTTGGATTTGAGGTTCTCTTTGCCTTTGGTGGTTTTTGTGGCTCGGGTTCTAAATGGTGGGGATTTCAATGACGTCAGAATCGGTGTTGTCGGTCTTCATCTAGCATGCATGCATAAAAGGCTAAGACTTTCTATGCGAGTGAGGGTCCTAAGATGAAGAAAATTAATGGGTGTTTGCCTCAAAGCCAGGATCGCCCTATTTTAGTCATTTCTCCTGATTCGGTGTTGGAAGATGTCTCCTACTGGAGTTTCCATGCTCTCATTTGCAAGTTTCTTGGTATTCGCATTCCTTTGTCTACACTAGAAGCTTGGATCCGGAGGTCATGGCAGATTGAAGGTGATTTGGATATTATGCTGGCCGCTAATAGTTATTTTATGGTTGTTTTCACCAATATGGAAGATCGTAATAGGGTGTTTGAAGGTGGCCCTTATTTTTACAATCAAGTTGGGTTGTTTATTAAACCATGGCATATGGGTTTTAATTCAGCTGAGGAGATGCCTTCTCGAGTTCTTGTGTGGGTTTTCCTGCCTCGCCTCCCTCTTGAATTTTGGAGAGAGGATATCCTGCAGAGGGTTGCTTCTCTTTTGGGGAAGCCTGCTCTAGTTGCTACCCAAACTCTGGATAAAAAGGTTATTTCCTTTTCTCGTATTTGTGTCAAGATTGATCTCAATAATCCACTGCCAGATTTAATAGAAATCTGTATTGGTTCTGCACCATGGATTCAATAGCTGGATTATGAATCTATCCCTTTTCGGTGTTGGTTTTGTCATGAGTATGGCCATCTCCGGCAGCAATGCCCCAAAATTTGTAAGGATGCTCCTTCTTCTCATTCCCCTTCCTTGGCTCCTCCCTCTGTTGGTAGTGAGGATAAAGGGAAAGCTCCCATGCGAGAGGAGGCTACAGTTAAAGATAAGGACAATTTTGTGCCAGTTAAATCTAAGGCTAAAGGAAATCGGAGTCAGAAGAGGACTTTTAAGGATAGGCAGTCAGCTGGGGGTTTCAACAGATTTGAAGTTTTCAATTCCTTAGCTCTAGAGGAAGGGATTTTGAATGTTGTCACTTCTACTACTACTGGAGTGGGTATGGCGATTGCTCTAGCTCTTGAGCCAGATCCTGTTCAACAAGGCCCTCAGGCACAACAGGTGACTTTGGATAATCCCATGGAAGATGATATTTTTTTGACAGATTTAGCTAGGGAGGTTTTATCTACTTCTTATGCTAAGGGATCTTCTCATTGGCTGGGAGTACAACAATGACCCCTTAAGAAAGGTCCTGCTGATAACTTTGCTAGGGGACGAAAGATGGACCATGATAAGATTAAGATTATAGGTGACCTATTGGTGGAATCGGGGTTGGTTAAACCTATTGTTGGTCACTTTTCTCAAGCCTCTCAATGATCGTTCTCTCTTGAAATGTGAGGGGGTTGAAAAGCACCTCCTGTTAACAAGCTATTTGTGATTTGATTGCAATTCATTGTCCAGATGTCTTCTGTGTTCAAGAGATGAAGGTTTCTGTTGAGGTCACACATAAGTGTGCTCCACGTATTTGGTATGCTGGTCAGTGTCAGAGTATTGGTTCACAGGGTAACTCAGTAGGTTTGGCTCTTTTTTGGAACCCTCGCAAGATTTTTCCCCTTTGGTGGATCTCTAGTCATAATTCCATCTCTATGGTCGCTACCGCTTTGGATTCAGGTGAGACTATTCTTGTTACCAATGTATATGCTCCTATTGATATTCGTTGCAAAATTACACTCTGGGACCACATTAGGTATGTTCGCTCTTGTGCTCCTTATTTTCCTTAGATTTTGGGTGGGGATTTCAATTTTGTTTTAAGTTTGGAGGACAAAAGAGGAGGTTTTCCTAGGCTTGGTCCTGCTTCTATTCTTTTTCAATCCCAGGTGGATGCTCTTTTTGTTATTGATGTTAAGCATTTAAATGGGATTTTCACTTGGGACAATAGACACAGTGGTCATGAGGCCATCTCTGAACGTATGGATAGGTTTCTTGTTTCTTGTTTCTGGGTTGGAGGTGGTATGGTTACCAGTTCTAAAATTCTTGATTTGAGGGGTTCAAATCATTGGCCAATTAAGTTCTCTTCTTCTCCAGTGGCTTCGCTTAAGAGGCCTTCTTTCAGATTTTAGCTTATGTGGCTTCGTGACTCTTCGCTTTATGATTTGGTGGCTAAGTGGTGGAGAGAGGGTGGACCAGTTTATGGCACTGCTATGTTTGTTTTTGAGAAGAAACTTAAATATGTAAAGTATCATCTTAAGAGATGGAATACTTCATGTTTTGGGAACCTCCAGTCTAGAAAGAAGAATGCTCTTGATGGCCTTGCAGTGATTACTCTCCAGATTAGGGACTTTGGCCTTACTGTTTCTCTTGGCAAGGAAGAATCTCAGGCTTTACGAGATGTGGAAGAATGAGAGCTTCATGAGGAGATTTATTGGAAACAGAGGGCTCACATTGATTGGTTGCAGGAAGGGGATAGAAATACTATTTTTTTCATCATTTGGTTTAGGCTCATCATAATAAGGGGTTTATTTCTTCTCTTGTTACTTGGGAAGGACTTAATATTTCCTCTCAAGCTACTCTAATTAGGGAAGTCCACCATTTTTATTCTTCTCTTTTTGCTGAAGATTCTTTGCCTTCTAATGAAGAGGAGAATTTGATTTTTTCTTTTATTCCTTCTCTTATCACCAGGGAAATGAATGATTCTCTTATTCATCTGATTTTGATCACAGAGCTTGAGAAATTTATTTTTGGGATGAATACTGGCAAGGCTCCTGGGCCTGATGGTTTTCCTATGGGATTTTTTAAGGAATTTTGGGATATTATTAAAGGATCTCTTGGAGGTGGTTAGGGAATCTCTTCAGAATAAGCAGATGCTTTGTGCATTGAACTCCACCTTTTTGACCCTCATTCCCAAGAAAGAAGGGGCTGAAAATCTTGAGTCCTTTCGCCCCATTGCCCTTTGCAATGTGGTCTATAAAATTATCACTAAGTTGATTGTTGAAAGACTTTAGATATGTCTTATGATTGTGATCTCTAAGGAGCAAGGGGGTTTTGTGGCTGGTAGGCATATTCTTGATGGGGTTGTTGTTGCTTCTGAAGCTATTCACTCTATGTTAGTTTCAAAAGAGAGATCTATGTTCATCAAGTTGGGTAAGGCCAAGGCTTATGACAGAGTCAAATGGAGTTTTCTTCAAAAGATCCTTCTAGCCTTTGGCTTTTGCCTTGAATGGGTGAGCTGGATTTTGAGTTGTATTACTTCATCTTCTTTCTCTGTTATTATGAATGGTGATCCTTCAGAGCCTTTTGGTGCCTCCAGAGGTCCCCGCCAAGGAGATCCTATTTCCCCATACCTCTTTAGCTTTTTGGCTGAAGGTCTGGGTCACTTTCTTAAGCTTCATGTTACTCAAGGTTTGATTCATGGGTGGAAATGGGGTGGTGGCCTGCCTCATCTCTCTCATCTTCAGTTTGTGGATGATACTTCTCTTTTGGGATAGGCTCGTGTTCAGGAAGCTACTTCTTTTAGGCAAGCTTTGGATGTGTACCTTGCTTCTTCTGGTCAGAAAGTTAATGAGTAGAAGTCCTCCATTTTCTTCTTCAATACACCTCAAGCTATTAGAGTCATATTTCTGATATTATGTGATTTTCAATTGGCTTACTTCCTTTTGTTTATCTGGGTATCCCTCTCACAGTGGGTAGGCATCCAAGATCCACTTGGAAAACTTTGCTTGATAAATTGTGCCAAAAGGTTAACCACTGAACTCATCGTTGGCTATCTACTGCGGCTCATTTCACTCTTTTAAAGTCGGTTATCCAGGCCCTTCCTATTTACAGGTGATTATTTCAGGCTGCTCCTATGTACTTCCCTCAGGAATTTGATGCTCTCTCCCATCAACTTGTCTGGAGTGGGAATCTCTCAACTTCTAAATGGAGCCTTGTTAAGTGGGAAATTGTGTGTAGACCAATTAAAGAGGGTGACCTTGGTTTACAGTCTGTTATTCTTAACGAAAAAGTTCTTGCTACTAAGCTTTATTGGCACTGGTGTACTAATTAGCATCATCTTTGGGTTCGCCTCCTCTCCCATAAGTATCTTCCTGGAGTTGATGTCTTTAATATTCCCCACTTTCCTTTGTTGGGGAGAGGTTTTGTGATTTGGAATACTTTGAAGATTGGAGCTCAGTTGGTTAAAAATGGTCTCTTTTGGATCTGTCACTTTGGATCTCAAGCTTTGTTTTGGCTTGACTCTTGGGATGGTTACCCTTCTATCCTTTCCTCTCATCCTCATCTTCAGGCCCTTTCTGATTTTTTTCTTGCTGCTGGTTGGGACATTGTCGATCATTATAAGATTGGACGTGGAGGGGGGTTGACATGTTGGAAACATTTCTCTGAATGGCCTCTAGGGGGCTCTGAGGAAGATAAGCGAGAGTTGGCTCAGATCTTACAGGCTCAGGTTTGTACTTCTTTGGTCGGGCATGATGTTTTAGCCTGGAATAGTAGTGATTTATCTGGGAAATTCTCTGTGTCTGCTGGCTATGTGGAACTTCTGCAATAGAATTTTGGTGCAATTCAGGTGCCTTGGCGGAAAGAAGTCTGGTATAAGCATTCTTGGCCCAAGTGAATTTTTTTTATGTGGCTGGTGGTTTACAACTGGTGCCTCACCTGGGATAATTTATGCAAGCGCAGTTTTCAAGGACCTTCAATGTGTGTTTTGTGTCATTCTGGCGAGGAAAACATCTCTCATCTCTTCTTCCAATGCTCCTTCACTAGATATATGTGTCATTCTTGGTGGAATGTGTGGAACCAATCATGTTGGCATGTCTCTTCTTTAGCTGAGTTCTTTTCTCGATGGGGTAAGGCTCCTATCAAAACTGCCTTTCTTAAGGTTTCCTGGCATCTTGGACCTTCCTTTCTTATTTGGCATATTTGGTTGGAGTGAAATCGAAGAATCTTTCAGGATGTGTCCCTGGAGCCTCATTACTTGTGGTGGAAGATTCTCCACTCTTTGAGAGAAATTATTTCTGCAAAATGTGACACTATGGAGGCTATAGATCCTGGAGATGCTATTGTCCATAACCGCCTGAATTTTCCTCATCCACAAGGCATGCATTTGAGGAAGACTTGTCGGCACCCTTTGCAAAAGATAAATAGAGTTGGAAAGTGGAGTGCTCCTCCGCAAGGTACTCTTAAAATAAACACGGATGGGTCTTCCAAAGGAAATCCAGGTCCTGCTGGTATTGGTGGATTGGGCAGAGATAGTAGGGGAGATGTTCAGTTTATATTTTCAATTTATAAAGGTCATCACACTAACAACCTGATGGAGGCCGTAGCTATCTTGTATGCTGTGAAGCATGCTTGTGACCTTGGATGACGAAGGCTTATCTGTGAATCTGATTCACAGGTGGTGATTCGCCTATTAAATCAACCACATTCTGAGGATGTTAGCTAGAAGTTAGGCTTGATTGTTAACCGGATTCTTCATTTGTGTGTTTTTTTGGATTTTGTTACTTTCACCCATATTCCTAGAGAGTGGAATGGTGTTGCTGATTGTTTGGCCAAATGGGCCTCTGATTATATGTTTGCTTGGAACATTGTAAATATGGCTCAATTACCTCTGGGCCTATCTCATTAGTTAATGTAAACTGTATTCAATAGTAATATTATAAAATCAAAGAAAATATGTCATAAATAACTTGAAACCTTATATGGGTAGTTGAATAATAGAATTATTAAAATAAACTAATGTTTTTTGATATTGACTAATGATTTCAGTTTAGCCCATATTTCTTTATTTTTAATGAATAAGTTTATTTTATTCTTTTAGTAAAAATGATTAATTAAATGAAATTGAATTTTTTTAAAATATTTATATGATAAGAAACATATTTAGTAAGAATGAAACAACTATAAATTTAATTCGCCAAGAGGCGTTAGTGAAGTTGGAATGAGGTTTAATCTGGACGGTCTAAACTTTATTTTTATATTATATTTGTCATATAATATTATAGTATAATATAATCTCGAGAAACTTCTTAAATGTCTCATTCGTTTGTTATCGATATATAACCATTTGTACCGTACATAAAAAATCTTAATCGTTTGCGTATAGTTTAAACCTAATTCGTTTCATAATTTTATGAGCAAATTCGTTTCATAACCGTTTTGGGTAACTTTTTTTTAATCTAACCTGATTTTGGTGAATTACATTGTTCGTCTGAGAAACTAAAATATCTTGCAGATCTTTCATTCTGAGTATAATACTGATTGCCGTTGTCTTTCGCGTGGCTGTCACCAATCCTCATGGAACCGGTTTTGTTCGTTTTCCTCGCAGCTATTGGAGAGTTGAATCGGTGGTTTCTAATCCACGTTTTTCAAACTGCTTCTTTTCAATTGCAATAAAACTAATCTATATTGATTTCCTCTGTCAAACTGCGGATTATCTGTTGGGGAAAATTAGATAGATCATTCATTGATCTGCAATGTGCTTTATTTTCATGTGCAAGTGAGAATTATTTTAATATTTGTAGTTACGTCTACAGATAAACAATTTCTTGGAATCGTGAAGAAGCCAGCAGATTTTCAAAAGATGGAGAGTGCGTAAGTAACAAAAGATGGAGAGTGCGTAAGTAACAAAAGTTTCTATATTTGTTATTCCTTGGGTTTTTGCCCGTTTGTAACACGCATTAATTATTAAATATAGCTGTTTGAAGTTCTTTATATTTTTCTTCTTAAGTGTATTTACTTATAAAGATGGAAAAGAATGTAGAATTGTTTGTAGAAATATAATTTTGAAATTTCTCATTCTTCCAGTTTACTGTGAATTTGGTGTGTCCTGCATGTATGTAGTTACTGTGTTTGAAAAAAAAATGAAAGCTCTAAATTATTAAATAACAAAAGCATCCTAATATATAAAAAAAATCAAAGCTCTAAATTATTAAATACCAAACGCATCCTAATATATAACCGTTTAACCGTATAGGTAAACAAAATACAAGAATGAATTTTCCAATAAAATTCTTTATTTTTAAGTTTCATTTTGCATTTATATATACTTTCTCCAGTGAGGCGTTTGGTTTTAATATTTCATTAAAACTGAAATATTATTTTATTTTTAGGAGTGTGGAGTCACTGGGCGCTTATAGTTGGTATAAGAAATGATCGTTTAATAATTAAAAACAACAATTAAAATTTTAAAATATTATCTCTCCTTTTTTCAATCTAATGAAAAATGGTAACTCTTGCTCTGTTTACATGCACGTAACTAGGGAGAGCTTGATCTCTGTATCTCCACCAATGCACCCTTATAGGTGTTCATGTCTTTTTAATCCGTCTTTCTTCCATGCCTAGTAGTATTTGAAAACCATTACATTCAACGGTTTCACAAATAAGCACATTCTTCAAAATTTGGTGTTTGGCCATCTGTTTCTTTTTTAAGTTTAATAACATTATCATATTAAAATAAAAAATATTGCTTATAGTAACATGAAGGCATAAATATAAGCCTAGGGAAGTGTGAGGAAATTTAAAAAAATTGAAACTAAGCATCATCATCGATCTCTCCTATTCAACTTACACTCAACTAATATTATAAAAATGTTTAATATTTTTAATTTTTCTAAAAATTATATTATAAATTTTCAATTATTTTTAAACATTTAATTAAATGATTACATTTTGAATCTCTCGCCTATGCTCCCACATACTACTGCATGGAAGTTCATTTGTTATTCTAACGTTCACTACATTGGCACAAATTTGGAAAATGCTTTAATTGTATAATTTAATTAAAATAGTTTAGGTAAAGATTAAAAACTATTAAATTTAGTTTAGTTTTACAGAAGAGATTTTCTATGATTAATTAGCTGCAAAATAAATATTACGAATATTTACTTTTGTAGATTTGTTCGAGTAAACCTTCTAGCCAATACAATTGAGAAAGTGGTTAACGCTCTATATTTATTCCTTTTGCTTACACATCTATATGTCAATGTTATCATTCTTTATTGTAACTGTATTTGAGATTTTAGATACTTGTATATTTTGATTTCTCTATTGCTCTTCATTTCTTATTGATTTTCTTTGTAGTTCATATAATTCTAATCTATGTTTTTATATGCATGAACTTCTAATTTGAATTATTATAAATATATAGAATTTTATTAAATATAAAATAATGTAAATTAAGACATGTTTTTGAAATATATATGTTGTGTAGGAATCAATGTAGATGTGTGGTTTATGCCAGTTTTGATAATATTTTTTGAAAAACCTAACAACCATTAATTAATATAAAATAAAATAACTAGAATTAATTATTGCTTTCTTACATGTCTTAGTAACATTCCCACATACATTAGGATTGTAGGACAGTTCCTTTTCTACTTGACATTTCTCTTATAATTTAATACTTTATTAACTTAGTCAACAATGTGGTTTCTTTCTCTAAGAAAGTTTAAAAAAAAAATAAAAAAATCAATTAAGATTCAATTAAAATAATAAAATATTTAATAATTATAAATACAATCATTATAATTATTAGATAGAGAGAGAGCATAACACAACCAATTTAAATTTTTATCCTAATAATAAACCAAATGAAACCCTAATCCTAACATTAAGGAAAAGTCAACCGTGATCTTCACTCTAAAACTAATTAAATTCTAATTGTAATAGTTATCCAAATTAAATTCTAAACCTAAATCTAATTCAAAAATAAAATGAGCTATACACATTAAACTTTACATAATATTTCAAATATAAATATCTTTTTATTCTTTTCAACAAAACATAATATGAGAATACAAACACTATTTCTTTGATATATAATGTTCAAAGTAAATTAAATCATAACCTTATCCAAAGATTGAATCAAAACCATAAACCAAACTATAGGTCCTAACCATAAAATAAACCAAATTAAATACCAAACCAAGGCTAATTTTATGCCAAATAAAGATGTATCCATAGGACAACCAATTAAACCCAAATCTAATTAACCACTAAAATAAATTCATCCTTAACCCTAAACCATATTGAACCCTAACCCTAAATCTAATCAAACACTAAACCAAATTGAGCTATAATCTTAAACGTAATTATATATTCAACCAAAATGAACATTAACACTATCTATATATTCAAAATTATATCTAAAGTATAACACAACCAAATTAAACCCAAGGGCAGTAATTATCTAAATGACATTGTATCTCTAAACTTTATAAAACCTTTATCCTAATAGTAAACCAAATGAAACCCTAATCCTAACATTAAAGAAAAGTCAACCCACATCTACTTGATATTCATAGAAGGGAACCATTGTAACTACCTTAAAGGTCACCAATCTCACCAGCGTACTTAACCAAAAATAAAATAGGCTTAGCTGATTACTTCACAAATCATCTAAAATCAAACATGTTTAACTTACTATCTTATAAATCGTCCGCGAAAAGATTAAAATCTTTCTTACTTATCATTAAAATATTAGAATACAGCAGCCAACCTAAATCAAATGCTGACCATATGACCAAATTCTACCATATATCATGATTTATAATGGATAAAGGAAAAATATGATTAGAGATCATTGCAAGTACCTCATACTCATAGTATAACCTTGAGAAGAAGTGTGATGGCAGACGCGAATTATATATATACTCTGAAAAATGATCATTGATAAGAAGTATGTGTGGAGTATTACTGTTTGTGGATTCGACATAGGGAATTAATTCATTGAGCAACATGCTTCTCTTTTAAGTCTTTATGCTTGAAACTTTATAAGGAGATTTCACCATCTATTTGGACATTATTCTTCTACACAGCATGGTCAATAAGGCATGCCATATTTTTTTGTAGAGCGCATTATGTCTTCAAAGGGCATAAAAGGTTTGATACTTTAGAGGGAATATAATTGGGAAGTAGAATAAAAGGTACCCACAGCCCATAACAAACCAGGATAGTCACAACCACAAGCATTCGGCATATGACAAAAGAATATAAGAATAAGTCATGTCTGAAGGAAAATGGATAAGAAAATATGAAGGAATGTCTCATTCTTTTGTTCTTATTATTGAGATTATTGCTCTAGTCCTGCTAACGTATGGGGTCATTGAGTGCCCTCTATTTTGTATTAGTATAGTTCTTATTGCTTAAGGAGTTTTGTCTTCTTGTTTAAATTTGAACAGGCATGGATGCTTATTGATAAAACTTCAACGGTCAAATAAATACATCATCGTGGAAGAGATTAAATTAGGAAAGAAAGTTGAATTCAATTAGGGGAGATAAAGTGGGATAAAAAAACATGCAATAATATCATTAGCATTGGAAAGTGTTTTGGGAATTTTTTGTGAAGTGTTTTTAAATTAAGGGTATAAAAGAGTTTTAAGAATGGTCTTAACTGACAAACAATGAAAACTTAGAAAAGCGTTAGTGCAAAACTTTTAGTGAGAGAAGGAAACAAGAGGAGCAACCAAGTAGGCTAAAGTTGCAACAAAGAAATAGTGAAACATATATCAAACATGATGAATTTGAAATAGTGAAAATGGGTGGAAGATAATTGCTGAGCGTGTGAGTTCTTTTTGTTGTCTTTCAACAGAAGTTAAAGATAGGTAGAAGGTACACAAAAAGAAAGTGTTGTGTCTTTCAGAAACTTTTGCTAAGTAGCGAATAAGTAATTATGAGTTAGTTTTGTTGCAGGGATAGTCTTATAATTGTAGAGATGTGTAAGTCTCTAAGAAAGTTGTTGAAGTAGAAGAATAAATGTTTAAAAAGAGAGGATGAGATGGGTCATGAGGAGACCTATTATAATTTTATTATAAGAACTGTAGTGGGAAGAGTAGGGAAATATAAGGCTTCATGAAATTTTTTAAAGATCTAGGCTAGATTAAATGTATTGTAAATTGATCAGTATAGAGAAAATGAAATAAATAAGATAAAATTTGAATAGAGATGTGAGAAGACACAAATCCCCTTGAAACATGACAATATAAGAACAAGAGAAAAAATGTTGCAACCCTTCGATCAAAGTGACACAGGAAGAGAAATATATGAGAGTAGGCTGCACACTTGTAAAAAAGACACAAATAAGGAGAAGAAAAGAAATGGGATAAAAAAGAAGTGACATGGGAGGAGAAATATATGAGAGTAGGCTGCACACTTGTAGAGAAGACACAAATCAGGAGTCGAAAAAAAATGGGATAAGAAAAGAAGAAAAAAGGGAAGAGAAAACGGTAATGTGAACCATTAATTAGCTATTTCAAAGGAATATAAAAATAGATAATGTAAAGGAGGTGATAGTACCTTGCATGTTGAGGTAGAAAAGGGAGAATTTCAAAAAAAAAATGAAGCTAGAGAGTCCTAAATTTGATGAGGGAGTTGAGGAAGATGAGAATGATCCACAGTTGAAAGAAGAGATGAGAATGATAGAACAATTTTATGAAGAGGAGGGTAGATGAGTATGAGAAAGAGAGGAAAGAGGAACATAGAAGAGAAAATAAATCTCATGGTTGTGTTGACATTCTTTTGAATGCAAGTAGCCTAAAAGTTGGATCAACGTGTCATGTGGATGACACTAGAGAAGAAAATAGTTTCATGTTAGAGGATGAAGAAGGAAGTATTGCTAAGGTGATTGATGGGGAGGATGTAGCAGTGGTTGGTCCTTTTGAGGACATATAGATATTGAAGAAAATTATATAGTTGAGTACAAGGATGGAAATTTAAACTGTTGATTTCTTCAATATTTGTGATGATTATTATGCAGGTCAAATGGAAGGAAAATATTTGGTGGAGGTGGATGGAATGAGTGGATCTAATTCCACATAGAGGGGAACTGAAGAAAGATATTCTAGGATGGATTATGCTGAGTTAATTCTCACAATAAAAGAATATACAAATAGAAAATGGTTAGAGGTCGCCGCTTCATAATGGATCAAATTTTACAAGAAAGAAAAGAAGGTGCATAATGTTTTGGAGGAAGAGGTTAAAAGAAAAGAGGAATTACTCCAGCTAAATGTTGGAAGGGAAAACATGCTGCAAAATAATTGTTTTAGTGATGGAGTTCACTGTAGATTGTCTTTGATCTAGAAAGGTGGTTCAACAACTAAATCCATTTGTGAGATATGTTCAATATATTTGATATAAGAACATCCAAAAACAAACATTCAAACAAGGACTGAGGAGCATCCACGCTGCCAAATTCGCCTGGGGCACGATCCCAGCCTCATCCCTTATGGTGTCGGAGCCTTGCACTCGGCAAGACTTGATCCCTGGTGGGCTCGTTGTGAGCCATTCAA
>MU226274.1:8364-22041 GCA_018584345.1 Thuja plicata | reverse complement strand
GTTGTGAGCCATTCAACTTCACCAGCAGACCAAGGGCCCATTGACTATAATTTATATTTTAAATCTTTAAGGTATTGAAAACCAAAAAGTGTGAAAATCGTTTAAAAACACCAGAAATTGAAGGGGTGCAGGACTTTTTTTCTTCATTTATGATAAATGAAAAGAGCAAATTGCATAAGGAAGGATGCGTAACAAATGAAAGAGAGGTTTGGGCAAAGTGTAGTCCCTAAGATAAATAGCAGGAAATTCTTGTCTAGTGTGATGTAGATCTGAATACATTCAATGTGCGGGCTTTTAAAACATTACAAAATCATCCCAAAGTGCATTGAAATTTAAAGATAGGACACTGTTTAGTTGCACGAGAGCTGATCAAGCCAAACAGTTAAAACCAATATGAAATCATGCATGCGATATGGAAAAGCATTACCAAGGCGCCATTGATTTGAGTAATCTAGTAGCGGATATCAACAAAATGGTCTCGTTAAAAAGGCTTCAGTTAAGCTTACATCAATTAAATGTTTATACAAATTTTTCACAAAACTATAAAGCATCATGAATATAATGGTTTCGTGAAAGCTTTTCCCTATTGAAGGGTTCAATAGCAAGGCCATAAACACAGACAACCGAGCTATTTTCAGAGCAAATAAACTCATGAATTGAATGTCATGACATTTTTCGTTGCAAACAGGACGCACACTGCAGAGGAAAGAAGAAACTGATAGTTACACAACCAAGCATGCCCAGCAGAAGAGAATATAGCACCACAATTGGTAGTTACTATTGGTAGCTACATATAAGAAGAATATGTAACATAGTTCACTATTGGTAGTTACATATAAGAAGAATATGTAACACTCACTCCAGCCTGCATTTTATTGTGACGTCAAATAAAATTTCAACACAGGTTTTTATATTTTTATATTAATATAGATGTTTCTCTTTGTAACAAGATAATTATTGATAAACTCTTAATTTGAAAATATGGAAGAAAATTCAATTATAAAACAACACTATTTACTAGGCTAGAATAACATGAGAATGGAGAATCATATATATATTTTATAATAAATGAGAATCATATATTACCTTATATTTTAGTGTTCATATGGAAAGTATTTTCTTTTTCCTTTCCATTGTGACTCAACCTTCAAATTTTCTAAAAGTGATTTAAAAAAAAAGAATCTTCAACTTTAGAATCTTAATAGGGATGCTCCCTTTAACATTTCCCTTTTAACATTTAGGGAAGAGAAGATTTATCAGTCAAAGAACAATTAAAAAAACGAATCACATTCCCACAAAACAATAAGCTTGAGAGATCACCTTCTTTATGAGAAGGATATTTTTATTTGGGAGTGCAATTCATTCTTCCTTCCCATTATGAAATCTACTTCAATATTATTATATAGAATGAATTGACTTCTGCAGTGTAATAGCAAAATGACTAGTGATAAAACATAAAAATCATATTTTTATAATTAAATTATTACTTTAAAAACATAATATTCATTTTTTTCTAAAGAAAATATTTAAATAATCAGAACTCACAAATACATCTCTCTATCCATCTATTTGAAACACCACAAATACATAGAAAACTTTAACATATTGCTCTTCAATTTTCAATATAATATATCAAAAGTATATTTTAGAAATTAAATTATTTTAATACATTTTTAATTTATTGTAGCTGTTAAATCATACCATCACAAAGAACGAAATTGAATTTACAAAGAACCAGCAGAAACAAAGAATCCCAAGCAAGCCCTAAAAACAACAAAAACGCTACCATGCACGTAGATCAAGTAGCAGGACCATGTGGGGAGATCGAAGCAGTACAGTCCAACTCCCTATAAACCACACTGACAGTTATCATAAATGAAATCTAATATTTTTAAAAATATATTATAAAAATAAATAAAATTGTAATTGAACTTATCAAATAATTACAAAGATAAATATAATATAAATTTTAGCATAAATGAATGAAATGTTAAACAAGCAAAATGTACTGTATAAAAAGGAAAAAAAAAGAAGATTCATACTATCAAAACAAATTAATTAACAAGATAAATCTTATGTATTTTATGATATCAATATGCATCATTGTCAAGATTTGAGACAATATTTTGTATCATACTCTACTATCTATTATCATAATTAGATTGATTCTTTTATCTAGCTCAATCTTATTCTGATTATAGATAGTGAAATATTGATATGAAAAAATATTACACTATATATATATATATATATATATATAAATTTTAGTTCAATTGTAAATAGTAAAATATTAATATTAACACACACGCACAACAAAAAAAACAAAAACTCTTAAGAATTTACTAAGCAAGAAATATAGCAAATTACAAAGAAATGATCACCGTGTAACCCTGTGAAGCAAAGTGTGATGGCCAGACGAGATTGGCTTCCCGCATACTCAAATAAAATAAAACAATCCATTTGTTTTGCAATGCGGGCAAGCCATTCTTGGCTGTCCAACACACTCCAACTTAAACGATCATGAAAATACATATATTTCTTAGCTCTTACAGAAAAGAGCAGTGCAGTATACTTACATGGATGAAGAGTGCAGAGTATATATAATGTTTAGTGTTACAGTGAATGATATGACAGAAGGAATAATTTGAGCGATCATTCAGGGATGACGGTAAAAGTGAGTCCATTATTATTCTCTCGTGATGAATTATTATTCTAATTCGGAGGGACATTTCAACATCTATTACAATTCCATTCGCTGATATTACCCAAGGCATATTTCTCTTCATTTTCTTTTCTGAGAATAAGAAAAAGTCCGTTGAATGAGTTTCATGGGATAAAGTATTAAATTATTTGGAGGAATCCATTTGGAAAGACGAATATGTATGAAAGTCCGTTGAATGAGTTTCATGGATAAAGTGTTAAATTATTTGGAAAAAGGAATATGTATGATGAAAGTGACAATGATAATTCAAGGATAAGGCAAGCATGGAGACAAATAGTTCCATCGATTTTATCAGAAGACTTACATATCATAAACAGTTAGTGGATAACATGGGAATATTACGATGTTACCATGTTTGTAGTATATGGAAAAGATTTAAAACACTAAAATGGGAAAACAAGAAACAAGTAGTACATAGACTACAATGCAACAACAAATAGTTCACAACATGACAAAAAAAAGAAAAAAAAGAAAAAAGAACATAATACTTTTCACAACTTCTGAAAAAAGGAGGAAGAAACAACTAGATATTTGCACTTAAGGCTGGTCAAAGCTAAATCATACTAGAGAATATTGAATTTTTTTTTAAAAATATTTGTAGAAACTTTGTGGGAGCTAACCAACTTAGTTGTAGAAAAATATTTAGAGGTTGAATCAACTTCTGAAGAACCAAAATATAATTAAACTTTCTTGCATCTTTCTTAATTTTCCTCTTATTCTTTTAAGGATTATTTGGTGAAGATTGTATCATGCAAGAGAAGATATAAGCATTTTCAATGTGAAATTTAACTCTATAAGCATTTTCAATGTGAAGCTTAACTCTTCACATAATTTTTTGGGCGTAATAAGGGCTTCAATGATAACATGGGGGACTTCTTCTCTACTATAGGCTCGATTGATATTGAGTTGAAGGGTTCTCTTTTCACTTGGTCTAATACGAGGCATGGAAAGGACCTTATACAAGTCAGGTTGGAGAGATTCCTTTTATTCTTAAACTAGAGTAATTCAGCTGACTTCAATCTGACTACTCAACCCAAATTCGACATTGATCAGAATGTCTAAATTCTTTTTCCTTTCAGATATGAGATTATGTGGATTACGCATCCTGATTTTTGTAGCCTTGTGGACCGGTTGTGGAGGCTTCTTTGCATTAGCTCAAGCACTCATTTCAAGTCAATAACAATTTGAATGTTATTAGAGACAAGGTGAAGGGTGAAACAAAGTTTTTTTGGAAATATTTTTCTAACAAAAAACCAAGGGTCTATTGACTTGAAGAATATACAAGATAAACTGGAGGGGGGTTTTCAAGATGTTGGAACTTGTCTATAAGAAAGAATTTCGAGGGAGAAATGGATGAGACTTAATAAGCAAGAGGAAATCTTCTGGAAATAGAAATCCTCTGTCCAATGGCTTATTGAAGAGGACACACATATAATTTTTTTTCACCATTCTAATTTAAAACATAGAAGCAGGAATACAATAAGAAAAATATGACAACTTGATGGAACCTTCACTGAGGATGAAGATGAAATACCTAATATTGTTCTTTCCTTCTTTGCTGACACTCGTTAGATTCCTCTACATTAGTTTGGAGATGCTAATAATATATTGGATATTCTCCCCTATCCGGTGACGAGGGAAGATAATCAAAATATGATGAAGCAAGTTTTTTTTCAAGAAGTTAAGGATGTTGTGTTCTCCTTTGGAGCCTACAAAGCTTTGGGTCCTAATTTATTTTCCCCAACTTTCTTCCAAGAGTTCTAGGATGTGGTGGGGGGAATATTTATAATACAACGAGAGACTTCTTGACAACTAGAAGAATTATTAGAAAGATAAATTCTATTTTCAATGCCCTCATCACTAAGCTTACTGATGCTAAAAAAAGACTAACTACAAAGCTATCAACCTCTCTAATACTTTGTACAAAACTCTCTCCAAGGTTATGGTTAATTGATTGAATTCGGTCCTTCATAAACTTTTTCCTCAGAATCAAATGAGGGTTGTCCAAGGAATAAATATCCTTGATGTGATCATCACCACTCACAAGATTATTCACTCAATGGAGGCTAGCGGAAAATTGAGTACGGTCCTTAAAATTGATATATCTAAAGCTTATGATAAAGCATCTTGGAAATTCCTTTATGAAGTGTTGAAAAAGTATGGCTTCAAAGGAAAAATTTTAAACATGATAATAGAGTGTGTCACCTCTCCTATTTTCTCTGTCCTGATCAACGGAACCAATAAAGGTTTCTTCTCTTCTGATAAAGGTTTAAGACAGGGTGGCCCCCTCTCTTCATATCTAACATGTTTAAAGGTGTCAAAGATGCCTCCCAAATGCTTCCTTATTCTCATCAAAAATTTGTTGTTGACACCATTATGTTTGGTGAAGCCTATTTGTCAGAGGCCAAGAAGTGAAAACAAATTCTTGACAACTATGCTTCTATTTTAGGACACCAAATTAACTACCAAAAATGTAAGCTATATTTTCTTAATGTTCCTCATAACTTGAAGGAAAAAATTGCAAGATTGTTGGAATATAATGTTGCCTCTCTTCCTAACTCTTACCTTTGTCTCCCCTTCTCAACTAAATTCTCCCCTTCTACTTATTGGAACAACCTTATAGAAAGATTCCAAAAAAGCTTACGGGATGGAAAGGACAATCATTGAGTCAATTTGGTAACATCCAACTACTGAAGGTTTGTCTTCAAAATATCATATTGTATTTCTTATCCATCTTCAAAATTCTTGAGGCGGTGGCGGATAGAATGGAAAAAATACAAAAATATTCTTATGGATAAGTAAAGAGGACATGACTAGAATAGCTTGGAATAAATAGGATAAAGTATGTATCCTTAAGTATAGTGGAAATTTGGGATTAAGGAAGATAATATCTTTCATTAGATCCGTCTTGGCCATGTTTGGTTGGCCCCTAATTAATTTCAGAGGAGATACAATTCTTCGAGATCCTCCTCGGTAAAAAAAACATATTGAGCTATGGAAAAATATCATAATTGAATCCAATTATGTAGAAATATCTAGATTCTAAAGCTTATCCCTAACATCATTTGTTTCTAGTGGGCTACGACCCATAGAAATATTCTCACTATCAACATTCTCAATAAAAGAGTTTTTATGTTTGTGAACAAGTGTAGTTTATATCTTGGAGATGGAGAGGATATTACCCTTATGCTACTGATATTTAGCATTAGGTGTTAGCTATTTTGTACGTGTCTTGGCTTATTCCCTCTTCTGTGAGCTACTTTATGTTATAATAAAATAATTTCCCATTTAATCATCCGACTATAACGAATCTTTGGCTCCAACTTTCCCATTTTCTTGTATGAAATTTTTAGAAGGAGCATAATAACACAATTTTCATGGACCAGATAAGAAATAGCTCCGCTCGTTTCCAAATTATAATACTATAATTAAAGGAAAACATTAATTTTGCTTCCTTTGGAAAAGGGAAAGTGATTCCTAACCTTCAACAGACAAAAATAAAATAGAATTGGGGTATTACTCAAAACCTCAAAAATATAAATTGGTTAAGCCTCTCGAATAGAAAGTAGACTAAATGGATCCCTCTTGTGGAAGGGTGGATCAAATGTAATTTTTATGGTTATTCTAAGGGAAACATGGGGCATTGGCTATTGGAGGAGTTATTAGGCATTGGAAGGGGTGTTTTATTGAAGGGTACAACAAGAAGCTTGGAGTTGGTTCAAACAATAGGGCATAAGCTATTGTTGTTTTTCAAGGTATACAATGCTTAAGAGAGTTGGATTTACAAAATATCACCCTAGAAGGAGATTCAAAATTATTGTAGATCATTTAAAAGGAAGAGCTAGATGCCCGTGAGACTTGATTAATTTAAAGGAAGTGTAAAAATATGTTAACCAATTTCAGCAAGTATCAAATCAAACATACTCTTCATGAGGGAAATAAAGCGGATGGCCAAATGGAAAATATGTGACTCAATTCTAATGGATGGAGTTACATAACTTACAATAAGTGCCCTCAGGAGCTTAAAGATATTCCAAGTAATGAAACAAAACAAATTGTGTTCTAGGGGACACTAAATCAATCCTAATATTGATGATTGTAATCCTCACGGTCAACATTTTTATAATGTTTCAAGTGAGTGTTTCTTCTTGATGGATTTAGAAGAATATGGAATTTAATTGGGGAATGGAAAGTATCTCTGTAGAGAATAAGGAAGAAGTTGATTCAAACTAAAAAAATAATAAGATAATCATGGTTTATGGGTCATTATTATGGCCCTTTATATTATGATCACCAATATTATTTTCAATTTTAATATTAGTAAACTCTGTGAGAAAATATTGATGAAAATTTATTCTTTTATTGCCCCATATGATAATTGGAAAGTAATGAAAAAGTAAAATGAAAGAATCATCCACCATCACTTAAAGTTAAGAGAGATGAAAAGAAAAACCCTTCATAATAAGGATAGTAATGTTAGATATATTCTCTTTGGAATGAGTGAGGGTGACATCACCGATGAGAGTTTGCATTAGAAAGGGCCATATCAATATCTTGTGAATCATGCCACTATCTTGTTGATGATATGAAGCATTCATGTAATAGGATAATAATTAATTATTCTATGAGATGAAATTTATTGCAAATAGTTTTAAAATCCCTTTGAAGAAGTCTCTAGAGGTTATTGTTAGAAAAAGAGGAAAAATACCTTTTATTTCTAGTATTGATTTGTATTATGGGCCTTGTCGAATGTGAAGCTGTCATCCTCCATTTAATCATGTTTAGTTGCAAGCGATAGGAGGCCCTCTGAAGAGTCCCGAGCCAAAACATTGTAAGGATTTGATGCAAAATGAGAAACTTTGGGATATTTTCATAAGAGAAGAGCTTACTCCTTATTTTATGGTTAATCCCATATCACAACTTTGTCTACTAAGTTCTGCAATTCATTAAAGCATATTTTTTTCTCCATTAGGAGAATTAAGTTCAGGGTGACTCCACAACAAGTTTCAGAAGCTATGGGGCTTAAGTGCGAGCGTGAGAAAGTAGAGAAGAAGAGCTCAATAGATCACAAGGTTTATATGAGGAGGTTCTTTAAAAAAATGTGAAAAATTATTTGTTGAATAAATTGGGTATGGACACTCTTTGATTCCTCCTCCTTATGCTTTGGTGAGCTCTCATATGATGAAATATTTCACTTTAAAAGGCCACTACATGGCTATGATTTTCCTATTCTTAATCATATTCATCATGGAGATAAAATTGATACATCATTCTTTCTTTACACATCCCCGTTTAATAGCATTTCTACAAACGCCACTCCCCCCCCATTGCATCAAGGGTAAATGTTTGCTTTATACTAGTTTGAATTTGATATATCCCCCCTTAGAATTCATTTGATATACTACCCTAATTATGAACCTAACTAGTAGCAAGATTAACCCCAAAGCTCTGTTAAAATTGTGATAATTGAGAGTACTCCCCTCTTGGAGAACTCTAACCCTAGCACAAAGAAAAAGTCAAGGTTACATGAAAATTAACACTACTAAAACACCATTAGAGGTTGAGTTTCTAGAGACTACCCCTGAGAAACAAAAGTGGGTACTTGCAGGGCCCACCCTGCTAAGCCTAGAAAAATAAGAAAAGGGTAAAAAATTAAAACCCCTACAATGGAGATATATGACGTAAAAGATATACAAAGGAAATAGATAGTCAAGAGGATCATAAAGATGAGGTAAGTTTTGGGGAAAGGAGGTTTTCTTGACTTCTCAATAAGGAAATGAAGGGTAAAAAGATAAGAAATTTTCCCAGAGATAGACTTTGATTGTGAACCTGAAGATGTGGATACCACTAACAATTTAGGTGGTGAGGATTATGCGCTGATAAGGAACAAGAGTCTGAGGTGGAGGAAAAAGAAGAACCCCTTGATTTAATGGTCAATTTGAATGATTAGGATGATTTGATGGAAAAAAATATGTGACCCCTTGTCCATAATATAGAAGATACCAAAGAAGAAAAACTCTCCTTCCCCTAAACTTGGTAATAAGAACAAGGATTTTCTTCACCTTCGACAACAAATTACAAAATTGAAAAGCATAGTTGCGGAGTTGGAGAAGAATGTGGTCTCCTTGGCCAATACCAAACAATGTTTTGGTAACGTGATCATTCACTTTGCAACATTATTGATGGCTTAATGTAAAATTGTGATGGGTCTTATTTCAGGACAAAGAAAAATAAGGAAGAGTTTGAAGAAGTCATAGGGAACAAGGAAGAGTTTGAAGAAGTCATAGGGAACTGATCAGGGCCAGGGTACGCATGACAACAATTAGAATTAGGAGGTTGAGAAATGAGCTACAAGTCTTCATCATCTCTCAAGGAATTGGGAGATTATTACTTTGAATGTTAATGCCAAGGAATCTGGTCTCTGAGGCCAGGGATATATTTTGTTTTTGTTCTACATGGGTTTCATCACCATAAGAACTTTAGCTTTGTTTTTGGTTCCAAGTTAGTTATTAGTTTAGTTTTATTGCATCTAAAAGATAGGATAACCTTATAGGCTGATATGAACTGTATGGTGTTATGGTTTTACTTTGAAAATCTCATAGCTATAGGCTTTGATGTGGTTAGAGTGCTTTAATGTCAATGATAGGAAGGATAGTAGAACTTTGAACATGCTTAATTATCGCAATATCGATGGTAGGAAGTATAAGAGTATTTTGATGTGGTTTGATCATTGTTATGTTTTTGGTTGGAAGAATAGTGTTAATAGTCATAATGGTCTTAGTTATAGTATGTTATGTTATAAACTTTTTATTGAAATTTTGAAGTCCTAGTGCAGGTTTTTGTCCTTCCACTATAATGGCTTGAAGGCTAGGTTGTTGTGTTGTATTGTTCTTGTTGTTATTTGAGATCAAGGTCCTTTCCTTGCTGATTCAATAAAAAACAATAAGATTTATATTAGCAAAATGCTAATCAGTACCTTAAATTCATTAATATTATCACTAACATCTATGTCAAAATCAATGTTATTAATAAGTTACCTTTGTTAGAATGATTATGTCTACTATCACAATTATACCCATAAGAACACTATCTTTGTCACCCAAATTAACATCATTATTAATAATAATCTAAACTTCATTTTTATTTATCATATTACAGGTAACATAAATTTACTTTTCCTATTTTTTAAAGACACCTCAACTTTCTATCGGATGATATTAAATATTATTATTCATATCATTAATTATAGAATTAAGATTAAAGTTTGCAAAACTAAGTTATGTTGTAAATCAAATTCTATTTGTTTAGAATCAAATAACATATCTCATTAAAGCAGCATCATTTTACATATACAAAATATATCTGCAAAACTAAGTTATGTTATAAATCAAATTTTATTTATTTACAATCAAATAACTTATCTCAAAGTAGCCTCAAAATATATCTGCAAAACTAAGTTATGTTATAAATCAAATTTTATTTATTTACAATCAAATAACTTATCTCAAAGTAGCCTCAAAATATGAAGTGTCAAGACCCAACTATAAGTGGAGTCTCACATAAACCTTTTTTCATATAAAAGTTTTACAAAAAGAGTACCACTATGAAACAACACCATCTAATAATAATTTTGAGCATCTTCAATAATATTTGACCCTTTTCATATGAGATGTTGTATAACAAGCAAAATAGTTTGCTTTGCCAAGAATGATGCCCACACAAATAACTTAACAGTAGCATATCGTGTGGGCAAATCATTCTTGGCATAACAGCATGCTCCGCTACATTCAATTTCAACTACTTCACACATACAAAAATCATGCAAGAACGGGAATATGCCAGAAAAAACTGTGCTTTGGATGAATTGAAAGAATGACCATATATAAGATGAGAGGAATACATTAAGATAAAAACGAATCCTTTCTGTTTCTCAAAAGTTGATGGCATAGTTCTGGAATTATTTGGAATTGTTTGTTCCATGACAACATATTCTTCTGTTTACCAAAGTTGATGGAATCACCTTTTCAGAAGTGTAGCCAAATAATGTGAATGAAAAATGATCGCAGCCGTTTTTTTTCTAAATGGTAATATGATCTGATTCCTTTCCTGTTCAGTAAGCTTTTAGAATGAGATTCCCAAGAATAAGTTGAAGTCAAAGATTGATGAAAACATTGAGAATAAATCGAAAAGAAAAGCAAATTTTCATTGAGTGGCCTTTCTTTTCAGTATCTTATATGACGTGACATTTTTATTTTGTGGTGGGCATGAGTTTATGGCAATATTTTAGTGATAATATACAATTTTTTTTTGTATTTTTAATTTTTAATTTTGCTTAATTTTAAGTTTTTTTAATAGTTGAATTTTTCAATTATTAAATTGTGAAATTCTATGCACTCTTCCAGGTAAACTGAGTCAATATAATTTTTGGAAAATTACTTTCTCTGGTAGAAAATCCTTCTCAAATGCCTCTAATAGTATTGTTCTTCAATTACAATGCGCATGCAATATTCTAGTTACATATACCGTTCTCTTCATAACCTTATTCATGGTGTGTGTTAGTCATATTTAGATTTATGAGTATTTTCCCATTTATTGTTAATATAAATTTTTGTATTGTTATTATTATTTTTAAATTGATAAGTGATATTATAATAATTAATAGAAAAGTTCAAAGTTCAGAGAGTTGGTGGAAATAAAATGTGTGCTTAAACCAATTCATATATTAGTATGGTATTATTTATTTCAGGAAAATTCATCTATTAAATAAAAATAGAATATTCTTCAACTTTTCTTTGGATAAGATAACATATATTTTTTCTAAAAACAAAATAAGGTGTTTTATTTCTAATGCTTATTCTATCGGTAGCCACTATATCAACCATGAAATTGACAATACATGGGAGGAAAAACTTTGGTACGTAACACTTAAAAAGCATATCAATTCAATAGTTGAGAAAGATGATAAGGTAAGGTTGTTTAGATCTCTTACTTGGAAAGAAAAAAGATATTCTTATTTGATGGATGCAAATTTTTAAATTATATAAACAATTTAATATGGGTCTTTTTTAATTAATTCTTATATATACATCATATTAAGAAAGGGGAGCACAAAGAATGATTACTATGGATTGTATATTTTTCATAAATAATTTTTAGAAAATTTTTAAAAGTAAAATAAAAATATATTATATACAATGAAAGTTCTATTTTAAGAATAATAAACTCCAAATTCATAGAATTGCATATAATTGAATCCTCTTCAAAAATACAAACATCACTTTCATTTTCACCAATTTCTTGTCCAAGGTTCTAATGTTCACATCCTTTTTCTCAGAATCATCTCGGAATTTTTATCTTTCTTTACCAAAACCTTCACAAATGTAACTAACAAATTTGTTTTCCCATCTATTGACAACAAAAATGAAAGACAAACCTTTCCCATTATAGCTGGGTCTCTTCAACGCGGAATTTATTTTGTTATCATGCCGTCCCAGACCATGTCTTTGGACTCGGCCTCGCCCGATCTACCTATGCATCATCCTTAACAACATAAACCTTAGGAATGACCTTCTCAACAACTGACATTTCTACATTTTCTTCATTTTGCGACAATAAAGTTTCTTTGTCATCTCTCCCACGCCGGTCCCATTGGACACAAGTATTCTTACTTTCTTTATGCCACCAATGTACATAGTGTATGGATTGACCAATGTCTTTCTTATCATTTAATGATTTCTCCATGGCAATATTTAATCATACTGAAGTGTTTTTTAAAATACTCATCATTAGAAAGACCGAAAAGTCTCCTTCGAAGAGAGAAAGATTAAAAATACAGTAGCCAACATAAATCAGAAGCTAACTAAATAATAAGTATAAACCACAGAAATTCTGCTTAAAATGGGTTGTGAAAAAATATAATTAGTTCATTGCAAACATCTCATATTATAACCATGAGAAGCAGAAGTGTGATGGGCAGCCGCGAATGGTTTGCTCGCATGATGAAAATATTCATTCATTTGACACGGTGGGCAAGCCATTCTTGGCTGTCTATCACAGTCTGCCTTAAATATTGCAATATCCATACAACACCTAAATGATCATCATTAAAACTGAACAAGATATATATATATATATATATAGTTAGTGACAAATGATCATAGATAAAGAAGCATATGTACTGTTTGTGGATTCAATATAGGGAATAAATTAAATGAGCAATGTGCTTCTCTTTAAGGCTTTATGCTTTGAACTTTATGAGGAGATTTCACCATCTGTTGGAATATTAACATTATTCTTCTGCACAGCATGGTCAACAAGGTTTTTTGTTTTTTTATAGGGTTCATTATGTCTTCAAAGGGTATAAAAGGTTAGCTGCTTTAGAGGGAATATAATTGGAAAGTAGAATAAGAGATACCCACAACCCATAACAAGCAAGGATAGCCACAACCATAAGTTCGCAGCATATGGCAAAAGAAGATAAGAATAAGGCATGTCTGAAGGTCAAATGGATAAGGAAAAATGAAGAATTTTTTCATTCTCTTGTTCTTATTATTGAAATTATTTGGGTCTGCTAATGTATATGGCCATTGAGTGCCCTCTATTTTCTATTGGTATAATTCTCTTTTCTATTGGTTTTGTCTCCTTGTTTAAATTTGGTATGGAATAGGTTGTTTATTGAAATAATAAACTTCAACTAGATCAAATAAATAGATCACAATGAAAGAGATGAAATTACGGATCAAAGTTGAATTAATTATGGGGGACGGAAAGTGGAAAATGTATTAGTGTCACTAATTCAACGGAAAGTCTTTTACGGAAAGTTTTGTGGAATCTTTTTTTAAATTAAGAGTAAGAAAAGAGTTTTAAATGGGTCTTTAATCATTTTTATCGATAATAAATGAATACTTATAGATAATTCTAGATAATCTTGATATTTAATACCATCATGTAATATA